>CM042331.1:32379589-32392089 GCA_023566125.1 Zingel zingel | reverse complement strand
CGCCGTTTACCCCAACCACGCCGCAACTAAACCCCGTTCAGACCAAAGATTCCTGAGTGTTAACTAGCTACTAGCCAGTCAGGAGCAGAGTATGAGGGCCCTGACAGTACCTAGGTAAGGACTACTAGCCAGTCAGAAGCAGAGTATGAGGGCGTGCCCTGACAGTACCTAGGTAAGGACTACTAGCCAGTCAGGAGCAGAGTATGAGGGCCCTGACAGTACCTAGGTAAGGACTACTAGCCAGTCAGAAGCAGAGTATGAGGGCCCTGACAGTACCTAGGTAAGGACTACTAGCCAGTCAGGAGCAGAGTATGAGGGCCCTGACAGTACCTAGGTAAGGACTACTAGCCAGTCAGGAGCAGAGTATGAGGGCCCTGACAGTACCTAGGTAAGGACTACTAGCCAGTCAGGAGCAGAGTATGAGGGCCCTGACAGTACCTAGGTAAGGACTACTAGCCAGTCAGAAGCAGAGTATGAGGGCCCTGACAGTACCTAGGTAAGGACTACTAGCCAGTCAGGAGCAGAGTATGAGGGCCCTGACAGTACCTAGGTAAGGACTACTAGCCAGTCAGGAGCAGAGTATGAGGGCCCTGACAGTACCTAGGTAAGGACTACTAGCCAGTAAGTAAAGGCTGGACTACAATAGAGCTGTTTGGAGCAGTTGGTGAACAGAGTGTTCTGGTGGAGATGGGAAGTCCCTTTGGGGGGGGGGGGGGGGGGGACTTTGGGCTTTTTCACTTTGTAAACCTATAACATGCACAGAAAAGATATATAACACAATAAAGGAAAGGGCGCCGGCTCCTCATTAGCATAAAGTTGGCTGGATTCAACTTCATGCAAATGAGAAGCGGGTGACTTGACCTTCTTTGAGCCGCTCTCAGAATCAACGAGCAGACGCAAGAAACACGAGACCGCTTTCAGGGAACGGCGTCATGTTTCCCTGGGTTCTGACCTGACGTCCGGCCTCGCCGTTGTGCCGGTTGGCGCTGCTCGGCGTGTAACCTCGCCCGGCGGTCGTCGTGTTCCTGCCGGCGCTGCTCGGCGCGTATCCTTCGCCGACGGCCGTCGTGTTCCTTACGGCGCCGTCGATGAACCTACGGCTGAACCAGACGCCGTACTGGATGTGGTCCGAGCAGCCGCCCCAGTGCCAGCCGTCCTCCGGCGAGCTGCCGCCACGCAGACGCGTGTCGCAGCCGCACTCCGTCATGTTGCCATGGCTACAGGCGCGCGTTACGGCATGGACCAGCCCTGCCGCCATCACGGCGTAGATGAACGCCGTTTCTTTGGTTCCTACAGGATGAGAAAACTTAAGTTATACATCAGTTAGAAATACTTTAGTACACGCTGGTAGAACTGGAACACACACACACACACACACACACACAGAGACACACACACACACACACAGACACACACACACACACACACACACAGACACACACAGACACACACACACACAGAGACACACACACACACACACACACACACACAGACACACACAGACACACACACACACAGAGACACACAGTCTCACACAGAGAGACACACACACACACACACACACACACAGTCTCACACACACACACACACACACACACACAGAGACACACACACACAGAGACACACAGTCTCACACACACACACACACACAGTCTCACACACACACACACACACACACACAGACACACACACACACACACACACACACACACACAGTCTCACACACACACACACACAGAGAGACACACACACACACACAGTCTCACACACACACACACACACACACACACACACACACAGACACACACACACACACACAGTCTCACACACACACACACACACACACATACAGACACACACACACACACACACACACACAGTCTCACACAGACACACACACACACACACACACACACACACACACAGAGACACACACACAGTCTCACACAGAGAGACACACACACACACACACACACACACACACACACACACACACACACACACACACACACACACACACACACACACACACACACACACACACACACACACACACACACACACACACACACAGCGAGCCAGATGTTGCTCTGGGGAACTGTCCCAGCAACATGATTACGTTCCTGTGATTGGATTAAAGTTAAACTCCCTGCAGCCACGAGACAAAGTGCCCCAAACACGAGACGTCTGAACGGATCTGTTGTTCTGTTCCGTCCTGTCGAAGTTATTCTGTTTAACGTTCATCTTAAACTGGAGACGACGAAAGAAACTACAAAATTTTGAAAAATGAGATAATATAGTATAATAATAATAAATATATTAATATTTATAATATAATTATATATATATATATAATTAATAATAAGATGTATACTTTTACTCCACTCCCTAAATAAGATGTGTACTGCTTCTGACTGGCTAGTAGTCCTTACCTAGGTACCGTCAGGGCCCTCATACTCTGCTCCTGACTGGCTAGTAGTCCTTACCTAGGTACCGTCAGGGCCCTCATACTCTGCTCCTGACTGGCTAGTAGTCCTTACCTAGGTACCGTCAGGGCGTCCAGCGTTACAAAACAGTCTGACCAAGATGGCGGAGGTTATCATGAACATCGGTACTTTCATCAACACGACTTGTGATTCATACGACACACGAACTCAGTCGGGCACGTTCACTACTACACAGACCGCTGTAGATGTTAGCTTAAACACTCAAACCTTTCAGCTAGCTGACAGGCTAATCGCTAGCATGTTCGGACATTGGATTTCATTGTAAGCCTAGCCAGGCAGCTAGGCTACATAGCCAGGCAGCTAGGCTACATAGCCAGGGAGCTAGACTACATAGCCAGGCAGCTAGGCTACATAGCCAGGCAGCTAGGCTACATGGCCAGGCAGCTAGACTACATAGCCAGGCAGCTAGGCTACATGGCCAGGCAGCTAGACTACATAGCCAGGCAGCTAGGCTACATAGCCAGGCAGCTTTGCTAGGCTACTTCTGCATTTGTTTGATTACGTTTTGTTGGCCAACATTGACACTTGTATCAACACAGATTTCACAAGCTACAATAGCAACGATAGCATGCTAGACAATTACCTGCTAGCTACCTATGCTACCTAGCTTCAACCCTCTCTGCAAGCTACCTATGCTACCTAGCTTCAACCCTCTCTGCTAGCTACCTATGCTACCTAGCTTCAACCCTCTCTGCTAGCTACCTATGCTACCTAGCTTCAGCCCTCTCTGCTAGCTACCTATTCTACCTAGCTTCAACCCTCTCTGCTAGCTACCTAGCTTCAACCCTCTCTGCTAGCTACCTATGCTACCTAGCTTCAGCCCTCTCTGCTAGCTGCCTAGCAGCCGCTGTTCTGTTGCGGTCTGGCGTGTTGTTTTCGCGACCACGCCCCCGAGGCAATATTTCGCAATGAAATTTGCTTGGCGTTTCTCTGTGTGGAAACCTACCGTAACTGGGTCAATAGTCCCGACCCAGCACGGTTAGCTATGAAGCTAACGGAGACTTTTAGCGTCAATAACAACGCCAAAGATACGTCCGTATTGTATGAGATGGGAGTGAGAACGTGTTGTAAATGGACCCAGATGAAGGTTCCTCACCGGCGGTCAGCTGCTGGCGGAACCGGGCCGGGTCGGTGCTGGTGGAGCAGTTCCAGCGCTCGTGTCTGAACTGGTTCTGACACTCAGCGACGGCCAGGCGGGCGCCATCCCGGACGCTCGGCAGCAGGAACGGCTTCTTCCTGCAGATCTCCCGTTGCCGGGGACTCAGAGGGAGGTCGGCACAGGAACGGCTCTCTGGGACAGGACCAGGACCAGGACCCAGGACAGAACCAGAACCTGGGTCAGGACCAGAACCTGGGTCAGAACCAGAACCCACGCCCAGCCACCTGAGGACACATTCAGCATAGAGGGTCAAATAATAACACAAGTTATCTCAGGGGAGTCAGAGGGAGGTCTGTACAGACACGGCTCTCTGGGTCAGGACCAGGACCCGGGACAGAACCAGGACCTGGGTCAGGACCAGGACCCAGGACAGAACCAGGACCCGGGTCAGAACCAGGACCCCTTATAACCACTTAATGCCCAATGACGCAACAACATACTTTCCATTATAGTTTTAAAGTGCCCATATTATGAATAAATCTCTTTTTCTGGGATTTGGGGAGTTATTTTGTGTCTCTGGTGCTTCCACACACATACAGACTATGAATAAAACCATCCATGCTGTTCTGAGTGAGATCCGGTTTCTGAATGTGTCCTGCCTTCAGTCTCCAGGTGAGCTGATCAACATCTGCACAGCTTTCTACGTCACTAGCCGAGACGAGGGGGCTAGGGGGCTAACCGTTAGCATGCTAGCTTGTTCTCAATGGCAGAACACGGCTACAACACACACTAGTTCACCCTAATCTCCAGAAGAACTACTTCCATGTCCCTGTTCTGCAGGTATTCACCACAAAGTTGGAAGTGTTCCCTCGTTTAGAAGAAGTCTCCCGGCTAATCCTGCCTTGTGCTACTGAAGTTGGAGAAACAGCTAGCTAGCTCATGTAGTCCTTACCTAGCTACTGAGCATGTGGTCTTACCTAGCTACTGAGCATGTGGTCTTACCTAGCTACTGAGCATGTGGTCTTACCTAGCTACTGAGCATGTGGTCTTACCTAGCTACACTAGCTACCGAGCATGTGATTTCAGGATTTTTGTTTTTAGATTATGTCTCTCACAGTGGACATGAACCTACGATGACAATTTCAGACCCCTCCATGATTTCCAAGTGGGAGAACCTGCAAAATAGCAGGGTGCTCAAATACTTATTTTCCTCACTATATATATATATATATATATATATATATATATATATATATATATATATATAATATGGGCCAGAATGGGGGGGACATATCATAGTTGGGGGGGGGGGGGGGGGGGGGGGGGGTCTGGGTGTCCTCCCCCAGGGAAATTTTGAGCGTTGAAGACTTCATTTCCTGCATTCAGATACTTTAATGCACCAATTTTAATTATATATTTTTCCCCTGTGTTCAGGTCTCTGTTTTAGCTCCAGAGTGAGACCTCTCACTGCTGGAACATCTTTGTTGGCAGTCGCACATGCTCAGTAGCTAGGTAAGACCACATGCTCAGTAGCTAGGTAAGACCACATGCTCAGTAGCTAGGTAAGACCACATGCTCAGTAGCTAGGTAAGACCACATGCTCAGTAGCTAGGTAAGACCACATGCTCAGTAGCTAGGTAAGACCACATGCTCAGTAGCTAGGTAAGACCACATGCTCAGTAGCTAGGTAAGACCACATGCTCAGTAGCTAGGTAAGACCACATGCTCAGTAGCTAGGTAAGATCACATGCTCAGTAGCTAGGTAAGACCACATGCTCAGTAGCTAGGTAAGACCACATGCTCAGTAGCTAGGTAAGACCACATGCTCAGTAGCTAGGTAAGACCACATGCTCAGTAGCTAGGTAAGACCACATGCTCAGTAGCTAGGTAAGATCACATGCTCAGTAGCTAGGTAAGACCACATGCTCAGTAGCTAGGTAAGACCACATGCTCGGTAGCTAGGTAAGATCACAATGTATGATTTTTTAACTATTTATTTGTATGATACAGCTGCAAATAAGTATTTGAACACCTGAGAAAATCAATGTTAATATTTGGTACAGTAGCCTTTGTTTGCAATTACAGAGGTCAAACGTTTCCTGTAGTTTTTCACCAGGTTTGCACACACTGCAGGAGGGAGTTTGGCCCACTCCTCCACACAGATCTTCTCTAGATCAGTCAGGTTTCTGGGCTGTCGCTGAGAAACACGGAGTTTGAGCTCCCTCCAAAGATTCTCTATTGGGTTTAGGTCTGGAGACTGGCTAGGCCACGCCAGAACCTTGATATGCTTCTTACAGAGCCACTCCTTGGTTATCCTGGCTGTGTGCTTCGGGTCATTGTCATGTTGGAAGACCCAGCCTCGACCCATCTTCAATGCTCTAACTGAGGGAAGGAGGTTGTTCCCCAAAATCTCGCAATACATGGCCCCGGTCATCCTCTCCTTAATACAGTGCAGTCGCCCTGTCCCATGTGCAGAAAAACGCCCCCAAAGCATGATGCTACCACCCCCATGCTTCACAGTAGGGATGGTGTTCTTGGGATGGTACTCATCATTCTTCTTCCTCCAAACACGGTTAGTGGAATTATGACCAAAAAGTTCTGTTTTGGTCTCATCTGACCACATGACTTTCTCCCATGACTCCTCTGGATCATCCAAATGGTCATTGGCAAACTTAAGACGGGCCTTGACATGTGCTGGTTTAAGCAGGGGAACCTTCCGTGCCATGCATGATTTCAAACCATGACGTCTTAGTGTATTACCAACAGTAACCTTGGAAACGGTGGTCCCAGCTCTTTTCAGGTCATTGACCAGCTCCTCCCGTGTAGTCCTGGGCTGATTTCTCACCTTTCTTAGGATCATTGAGACCCCACGAGGTGAGATCTTGCATGGAGCCCCAGTCCGAGGGAGATTGACAGTCATGTTTAGCTTCTTCCATTTTCTAATGATTGCTCCAACAGTGGACCTTTTTTCACCAAGCTGCTTGGCAATTTCCCCGTAGCCCTTTCCAGCCTTGTGGAGGTGTACAATTTTGACTCTAGTGTCTTTGGACAGCTCTTTGGTCTTGGCCATGTTAGTAGTTAGATTCTTACTGATTGTATGGGGTGGACAGGTGTCTTTATGCAGCTAACGACCTCAAACAGGTGCATCTAATTTAGGATAATAAATGGAGTGGAGGTGGACATTTTAAAGGCAGACTAACAGGTCTTTGAGGGTCAGAATTCTAGCTGATAGACGGGTGTTCAAATACTTATTTGCAGCTGTATCATACAAATAAATAGTTAAAAAATCATACATTGTGATTTCTGGATATTTTTTTTTAGATTATGTCTCTCACAGTGGACATGCACCTACGATGACAATTTCAGACCCCTCCATGATTTCCAAGTGGGAGAACCTGCAAAATAGCAGGGTGTTCAAATACTTATTTTCCTCACTATATATATACATACACACACACATACATATACATATATATATATATATATATATATATATATATATATATATATATATATATATAGACACACACACACACACACACACACACACACACACACACACACACACACACACACACACACACAGTATTGGCCCGTACATATACAGTACAGTATACCATCTACAATACATTAGACTACACCACTGTCTGGGTCTTTATAACATCCCATAATAACACAAGTTATGTCAGGATACATTTCATTATAAAAACGTCTTAAAATTATCCAAAACGTTGAGGGGAAATAACATAAAAAAAATTAAAAACGTAAAAACTCTCCGTGACGTCACCTGGACGTTTGTTTTTAACACTTTTTGTGACGTAGTTTGGTTTTTGAGGATTTTATCTCAGGACCCTTTAAACAATCCGTCTCATCTCGAAATATATCAACGTCTTCTTCCCTAAATATTCAACAGAACACAGAAACCAGGACGTCCGACATTAACAACCTGACGTCCATGGTAATCTCTGTAAGTGTATTAACTAATTATAGCAGCCCAGGACTCCGATTAGCCTCCTGTCTTCCGCTGTCTGTCTGTGTTTTTGGGGATGTTTTTTGAAGGAAATACTGAAAGTTAAACACAGAAAGGGGACCGTGCGCGCGGCCGAATCAAAGAATAGCTTCGGGTGGTGCAGATGCTGAAGCTACGGATTCATAACTCGCTGTTATAGCTGCGCGGAGACGCCACGAGGCTTAAAATACACCTCTCGTGAATGGAATTTGGCATTTTTATCGGATCACTGGGTAAAACAGCTCATATTGATTTTTGAATAGAGTTTGGTGTAAAGGTTAAATCACATGATTACTAACTCTCAAACACCAAACTCCATTCAAATATTGGTCAATTTAACACTCTAACGGTTACTTAAAAATGCACAAAAGTTCGGACATTTTACCAAGTCACTGAGTGAATTCCGCCCAGTCTGCTCTATTATTTGGGCTTAATGCTGTTATGACATTTGATGGACAATGATGAAACTAAATCTGTCAATTTCTACAAGGAATAAGCTCAATATAAAGTAAAACTTTAAACTGTTTGATTTTTGAATGGAGTTTGGTGTAAAAGGTTAAATCACAGAACAAACAGGCCTATTACTAACCCTCAACCACCACACCAAACTCCATACTAACATATGTCAATTTAACACTGTTAAAGGATATTAAAACTGTACAAAAGTTCAGACATTTTTACAAAGAGATATTTTACAGAGAATGAACGTAACAAAGACTAAGACTAAAAAAAGGTCATATTTGATTTTCTAAAGGGCTGTTTATGAATGTTTTAGGCCGAATTAAAGAGCTCCAGATTTATAAAGCGCTCCAACAAACAGGCAGCTTTAAACTTCATTATTCTGTGTGTTTGGATGAGAAATGACGGGATGAATCCGTCAGTAATTAGTACTTACACAGGCTATGTGTGTGTAGAGAAAATGACATTAAAAACCTGTTGAACTGCGTAATTGGGTCCATTTAAGAACGAGTTTGTCACTCCTGGAACTCGACTGAATACAATTAAAAGCAGTTACACAGGACATCCTTAAATGGGCCGTTTTTAAACGGAGTTCGTCTCTGTTGGATAACTGCGTAAAACCGGCGTGCTACAGTTAAATCGACATATTTAAAATGTTCATATTTCATATTTATATTCATATTTCATTCAAGTTGTTTGCTTCTGTGTGTTTTTATGGAGAAAACGGATTAATCCCGATTACATAAACGGAGTGAGCTGTAAGCGGTGTGCAGAGAAATCGCAACTGAAATTGCTTTAAAAAACCCAAAAGGGAATGCTTAAATGTACTGTTTCTTTCATGAAGTTTGGTTAGGTTGGATCTTCAACGTTTATTGCTTTATTTGGTAGCTTTTATATCTTTGTGCAAAAATTGCGTGTGAAGCAGCGCAAGCTCGTGCACCAGCTAATTAGGCTATATATATAAATGTCAGATTTTAAAATGTACTCGGGTTTTTGCTTCTGTGTCTAAAGGTCAGATTAATCCAGATTAAATAATTAGTGTTTTAAAATGTGTTATCTGTTTACATAGACGCAGTGTGTAGCAGAGCAAACTGCATAAAAAAGTCCAAAGGGAAGCCTTAAATTGGCCGTTTCTTCCATGGAGTTTGGTTTGGTTGGACCGCCAAAGTTAATGCGTAATTGAGGAAATTTAAGCGAGACTTAGTGACTCCAGGAACTCTACTGGACATAATTTAAAGCAGATATACAGTGAAGCCTTAAATAGACCGTTTTTTAAACTGAGTTCGGCTCTGTTGGATCCCCAAAGGTAACCGCGTCAAACCAGCGCGCTCCAGTTTTAACAACATATTTTAAACATTTCATTCAGGTTGTTTGCTTCTGTGCGTTTAGATGGGAACAGGCTGATGGGTCCTGATTCAGGGATTATATACAGGCGGTGTGTCGGCCTATAGAGCCAATTGCATTACAAATTCAAAGGGAAGCCTTAAATTGACAGTTTCTTCCATGGAGTTTGGTTTGGTTGGATCTCCAAAGTAACTGCGTAGCCTAATTAATCGCGCGTGAAGCAGCGCGCTCCCGCCCCATACTCACATCCAGGTGGCTCTGCAGCAGAGCGGACACACCGACACCAGCAGCAGGGTCAGAGTGCACATGTGTCGGCTCTCCATGGCCTCTTCATCTATCTGAGCCTCCGGGCTAAAACCCGGTCCAAACCCGGTCCGGGAGCAGAGTCATTAATCCGGGTCCGGTAGGATCCAATAAAGGGCGCGCGTGGCGGCCTCCGTCCAGCTCTGTCTGTGTGTGTGAGTGTCTCTCTGTCTATTTCTCTCGCTGTCTGTGTGTCTGTCAATCTGTCTGTGTGTGTGTGTGTGTGTGTGTGTGTGTGTGTGTGTGTGTGTGTGTGTGTCTGTGTGTGTGTGTGTGTGTGTGTGTGTGTGTGTGTGTCTGTGTGTGTGTGTGTGTGTGTGTGTGTGTCTCTCTGCCGGAGGATCCTCATTGGACCAGCAGCAGAGGAGTCATATTCAGCAGCTGACGTCACAGCTGGACGGCCGAGGACCACAGAGACAAACAGCAGACTGTTTTCTGACAAAAATTCTAAAACTTTTTGATTTTTAAATGAAGTTTGGTGTCAAGGTTAAATCACACAGCAATGATTACTAATCCCCAAACACCACACCAAACTCCATTCAAAAATTGGTCAATTTAACACACATCGATACTTGAACATGTATAAAAAAGTTCAGATATTTTACCAAGACACTGAGTGAATTCTGCTTAGTCTGCTCTATTATTTGGGCTTAATGCCGTTTTGACATTTGATCGACAATGATGAAACTAAATCTGTCAATTTCTACAAGGAATTAGCTCAATATAAAGTAAAAATTTTAAACTGTTTGATTTTTGAATGGAGTTTGGTGTAAAGGTTAAATCACAGAACAAACAGGCCTATTACTAACCCTCAACCACCACACCAAACTCCATACTAATATATGTCAATTTAACACTGTTAAAGGATATTAAAACTGTACAAAAGTTCAGACATTTTACAAAGATACTGGATGAATTCCGCTTTGCCTGCTCAATTATTTAAATATCTGATTTGACATTTGATCGACAATGATGAAACTAAATCAGTCAGTTACTACTATTATTAATAGATGTATTAATTATTAGATATAATTATGATTAATATCGAGTTGAACTTTAAACTGTTTGATTTTTGAATGAAGTTTGGTGTAAGGGTTAAATCACAGGATATCTAACCCTCAACCCTCAACCACCACACCAAACTCCATTCAAATATTTGTCAATTTAACATTCTAATGATACTTTAAATTAAGCAAAAGTTCTGATATTGTACGGACCAATGGGAGTTACTTATTTCGGCTTTGCCTATTTTATTATTAAAATATCTGATTTGACATCAGTCGACAAACTAAATAAGTGAATTTCTACTTTTAATTATTAATATAAAGTGAAATTTTCAACTGAAAAAAAGAGAAAAATGTTGAAAAAAAAACTTAAAAAAGGCAAAAATAATTCTCTAAAAATAACCCTGCAGGAAAAAGTCGAAAAAGTCCAAAACAAAAAGACAAAAACATCGAAAAAATTGACGAAAAAAAATCAAAAAAGACACAAAAACGTTGAAAAAACAACTTTAGAAAAAGGCGAAAAAAAACTAAAAGAAGCGAAAAAAGCTTCAAATTTTCTTCCAAAAAATCTTGAAAAAAAAACCACAAAAACGTAAAAAACAAAAAAGGCAAAAAAAAAAATCTTTGAAAATATTTTCCTCCAGTTCGAATAAGTGAAAAAGAACCTCGACAAAAAGACAAAAAGACAAAAAGACAAAAAGACAAAAACATCAAAAGAATTGACAAAAAAAATCAAAAAAGAGACAAAAATGTTGAAAAAAAAACGTAAAAAGCTCCAAAAAATCAGTGAAAATAACCCTCCTGACCTAATAACTCCTCCCTCCCAGGAGGCAACAAGAAAGTCCAAAAAGTGCCCAAAAAAACCTTCAAAAAAACTTTTTAAAAAGTAAAAAAAACTCAGAAAAAACGTCCCCGAAAAGCGACAAAAACTGAAAAAAATGCCGAAAAAAATCGAAAAAAGAAACAAAAACGTTGAAAAAAAAATTAAAAATACTCCAGAAAGGCGACAAAAACATCGAATATTCTTCCTAAAAAAAATAAATAAAAAAAAAAGACAATAAGATTGAAAAAAGCCTTTTAAAAAGTCAAAATACATTGAAGCCCCCCCCCCCCCCGGCAACTTGCCAACAAAACCAAAACGTGACGAAGATGAAAACAGCCGCTGATACAACTTCAGATTCATGATTTAATATTAAAATATATAAAAACCCAGACGGTGATGTTGAACATACAGCCGAGTCATCTCCATGTTTCAGAGAGCAGAAGAGGATCCTAACATTAATATAAATATATATTCATATATTCATATATTCATATATTCTATATTCCAGCATGTCAACATGTTTGGAGATAAAGGCACAACAATACATCCGTAGAAAAATATAAGCAGAGAATTAGACGTTTTCACATGAACACAGTTAGCTTTGAGTCTTTGGTTCTGGATATTAGGATCATAACGTATAAAAATATATCAATGTGTAAGGAGGCCCCATAGACAGGATATAAAGTGGACCAGCAGGTCTCTCTCAGGTACTAGTTAGTCCTATAGACAGTATATATACTGGACCAGCAGGTCCCGTATATATACTGGACCAGCAGGTCCCGGGTCTCTGGACGGAGACCAGTGAAGTCTCTTTTCCGGTGATGGCTGAGCGTTACTGAGCAGCCTCCAACTGAGCTTGAAGACGTAGATGTGACGTGAGCAACCTGTCTGAAAGTTGGAAGTCTTCTGGTAGCTGTGCCAAGAGAAATCTCAATCATTCCCAATCTAGCAG
>CM042331.1:32312089-32364589 GCA_023566125.1 Zingel zingel | reverse complement strand
TGCTGGCCAACTTCACTACACTCATTAAATATGTACGTTTAATACGCAGAACTACAGGAACTGGAACATTTCAGTTTGGCCCGTGGCCGTCCATCCAGAGACACGCGGGCCCCTCTGGTTTCTGTCCTCACCTGTTCCTCTGAAGCTCGTAGTGACGGCCGATCCCGATCTGAAGATCTGAGACGCTGAGAGGACCGGAGGAGGAGGAAGAGGAGGAGGAAGAGGAGGAGGAGGAGGAGGAGGAAGAGGAGGAGGAGGAGGAGGAATTGATGCTGGGAAACAGCTACAGAGAGAGAGAACAAATAATATGAGACCAGGAAGAGATTAAAGTCTGTTTTAGTTTGGTGACCTCTTTAGTGTCTGTGTTCATACCGTGTTTGTATATATTATTTACATAAAAAAAGTAGTTTTATATTATATATATATATATATATATATATATATATATATATATATATATATTTAATTACCAGTTGAAAAGCTGAAGGCGTCTTCATCTGCTGCTGAAACTGAAGCAGGAGAAGAAACTCGTCTTCTGACAAACAGACGCCGTGTGTCCCTCTACAGCCACCGTACTGTCCACAGACAGACAGACAGACAGACAGACAGACAGACAGACAGACAGACAGACAGACAGACAGACAGGCAGACATACAGACAGACAGACAGACAGACAGACAGACAGACAGACAGACAGACAGGCAGGCAGACAGACAGACAGATAGAGAGAGCGAGAGAGAGGAATAAAGAGTTATTTGATGATTGTTTCAACAAACGTATTCTTTTCAACACATTTCTTCAGTAGATAAAAAGATGTCCTCTCACCTGTCCCCTCACCTGTCTCCTCACCTGTCCCCTCACCTGTCTCCTCACCTGTCCCCTCACCTGTCTCCTCACCTGTCTCCTCACCTGTCTCCTCACCTGTCTCCTCACCTGTCTCCTCACCTGTCCCCTCACCTGTCTCCTCACCTGTCCCCTCACCTGTCTCCTCACCTGTCCCCTCACCTGTCTCCTCACCTGTCTCCTCACCTGTCTCCTCACCTGTCCCCTCACCTGTCTCCTCACCTGTCTCCTCACCTGTCTCCTCACCCATCCCCTCACCTGTCTCCTCACCTGTCTCCTCACCTGTCCCCTCACCTGTCTCCTCACCTGTTCCCTCACCTGTCTCTGCTCCGTCTGCATCTCGGAGGACAGGAACAGGAAGTGCAGCGTGTCCTCCAGGATCCCGTCTTTTGTGATCTGTCTGTCAAACGTGTCGCCGCTCAGAGAAGAAAACGTCAGCTCAGTTTCCACCTGAAGAAATAAAAACACGCTGCTGACCAATCACAGAACGACTGAGGCCGTAGGTTTGGTTTCAGCAGACACTAGAGGAGGACAATGTTTGCGGTACGGGAGTCAATTTCACTGTTGCTAACGTGATAGGGACGGAATGGAGCGTAGAGATCAACGGGAGCCGGACAGAGCCGGAGATTAAATAAAAGAATGACGCTGCAATGTGGTGAGTGTGCCCAAAGATTGCGAGGCATTTTGTGCGATTCTTCTAACCTACCCTAAATCGATAAATGTGTGTTTTGAGTGTGAGAAGATCTCCGTTAGGAATTACGTAATGAAATCGCCTAGGCCGGCAGGTAATACATGTTACCTAGACCTGCAGGTAATGTATGTTACCTAGACCTGCAGGTAATACATGTTACCTAGACCTGCAGGTAATGTATGTTACCTAGACCTGCAGGTAATGCATGTTACCTAGACCTGCAGGTAATGCATGTTACCTAGACCTGTAGGTAATACATGTTATCTAGACCTGTAGGTAATACATGTTATCTAGACCTGCAGGTAATACATGTTACTTAGGCCTGCAGGTAATGCATGTTACCTATAGGCCTGCAGGTAATGCATGTTACCTAGAACTGTAGGTAATGCATATTACCTAGGCCTGCAGGTAATGCATGTTATCTAGACCTGTAGGTAATGTATGTTACCTATAGGCCTGCAGGTAATACATGTTACCTAGACCTGCAGGTAATACATGTTACCTAGGCCTGCAGGTAATGCATGTTACCTAGACCTGCAGGTAATACATGTTACCTAGACCTGCAGGTAATGCATGTTACCTAGACCTGCAGGTAATACATGTTACCTAGACCTGTAGGTAATGCATGTTACCTAGACCTGCAGGTAATACATGTTACCTAGACCTGTAGGTAATGCATGTTACCTAGGCCTGCAGGTAATGCATGTTACCTAGGCCTGCAGGTAATACATGTTACTTAGGCCTGCAGGTAATGCATGTTACCTATAGGCCTGCAGGTAATGCATGTTACCTATAGGCCTGCAGGTAATGCATGTTACCTATAGGCCTACAGGTAATGCATGTTACCTAGACCTGTAGGTAATGCATGTTACCTAGACCTGCAGGTAATACATGTTACCTAGACCTGTAGGTAATGCATGTTACCTAGACCTGCAGGTAATGCATGTTACCTAGGCCTGCAGGTAATACATGTTACCTAGACCTGCAGGTAATACATGTTACCTAGACCTGCAGGTAATACATGTTATCTACACCTGTAGGTAATACATGTTATCTAGACCTGTAGGTAATGCATGTTACCTAGACCTGCAGGTAACGTATGTTACCTAGGCCTGTAGGTAATGCTTGTTACCTAGACCTGCAGGTAATGCATGTTACCTATAGGCCTGCAGGTAATACATGTTACCTAGACCTGCAGGTAATGCATGTTACCTATAGGCCTGCAGGTAATACATGTTACCTAGACCTGCAGGTAATGCATGTTACCTAGACCTGCAGGTAATACATGTTACCTAGACCTGCAGGTAATACATGTTATCTAGACCTGTAGGTAATGCATGTTACCTAGACCTGCAGGTAACGTATGTTACCTAGGCCTGTAGGTAATGCTTGTTACCTAGACCTGCAGGTAATGCATGTTACCTATAGGCCTGCAGGTAATACATGTTACCTAGACCTGCAGGTAATGCATGTTACCTAGACCTGCAGGTAATGCATGTTACCTATAGGCCTGCAGGTAATACATGTTACCTAGACCTGCAGGTAATGCATGTTACCTAGGCCTGCAGGTAATGCATGTTACCTAGACCTGCAGGTAATGCATGTTACCTAGACCTGCAGGTAATGCATGTTACCTATAGGCCTGCAGGTAATACATGTTACCTAGACCTGCAGGTAATGCATGTTACCTAGACCTGCAGGTAATGCATGTTACCTATAGGCCTGCAGGTAATACATGTTACCTAGACCTGCAGGTAATGCATGTATAGTGTAGCCTAAATTTCCGAGGCAACCTCAGTGATTTGACCGTGATTAACCAAACATGCTACAGGGGGGCAACAGAGTCTGATAACTTTTGACAACATAGGGAACCAAATGGGAGTGGGACGGGATTCAGGAGTCTTTCTCTCTGGATTTTGCAGGACAGGATTTTTCGGCGGGGAGGGGCAGTCACGTGATCGAGATATGACGGGAGTATTTTCGTGGGCTCGGGATGGGATGGGAGCGACAATTGATTCCCGTGTCACCCTCTAATAGAGACAGAGAGTATTTAAGTCCCGCCCCCAGCAGGGGGGAAACATCTCTCCTCTCTCCGTTGACTTGACAAACAACAGAAACATGTCTAAAAGCTGCTGTCTGTGTGTGTGTGTGTGTATTTGTTTGTGTGTGTGTCTGTGTGTGTTTGTGTGTCTGTAGGTAATGCATGTTACCTAGACCTGCAGGTAATACATGTTACCTAGACCTGTAGGTAATGCATGTTACCTAGACCTGCAGGTAATGCATGTTACCTAGGCCTGCAGATAATGCATGTTACCTAGGCCTGCAGGTAATGCATGTTACCTAGGCCTGCAGGTAATACATGTTACTTAGGCCTGCAGGTAATGCATGTTACCTATAGGCCTGCAGGTAATGCATGTTACTTAGGCCTGCAGGTAATGCATGTTACCTATAGGCCTGCAGGTAATGCATGTTACCTATAGGCCTGCAGGTAATGCATGTAACCTAGACCTGTAGGTAATGCATGTTACCTAGACCTGCAGGTAATACATGTTACCTAGACCTGTAGGTAATGCATGTTACCTAGGCCTGCAGGTAATACATGTTACCTAGACCTGCAGGTAATACATGTTATCTACACCTGTAGGTAATACATGTTATCTAGACCTGTAGGTAATGCATGTTACCTAGACCTGCAGGTAACGTATGTTACCTAGGCCTGTAGGTAATGCATGTTACCTAGACCTGCAGGTAATGCATGTTACCTATAGGCCTGCAGGTAATACATGTTACCTAGACCTGCAGGTAATGCATGTTACCTAGACCTGCAGGTAATGCATGTTACCTAGGCCTGCAGGTAATGCATGTTACCTAGACCTGCAGGTAATGCATGTTACCTAGACCTGCAGGTAATACATGTTACCTAGACCTGCAGGTAATGCATGTTACCTAGACCTGCAGGTAATACATGTTACCTAGACCTGCAGGTAATGCATGTATAGTGTAGCCTAAATTTCCGAGGCAACCTCAGTGATTTGACCGTGATTAACCAAACATGCTACAGGGGGGCAACAGAGTCTGATAACTTTTGACAACATAGGGAACCAAATGGGAGTGGGACGGGATTCAGGAGTCTTTCTCTCTGGATTTTGCAGGACAGGATTTTTCGGCGGGGAGGGGCAGTCACGTGATCGAGATATGACGGGAGTATTTTCGTGGGCTCGGGATGGGATGGGAGCGACAATTGATTCCCGTGTCACCCTCTAATAGAGACAGAGAGTATTTAAGTCCCGCCCCCAGCGGGGGGGAAACATCTCTCCTCTCTCCGTTGACTTGACAAACAACAGAAACATGTCTAAAAGCTGCTGTCTGTGTGTGTGTCTCTGTGTGTGTGTGTGTGTGTGTGTGTGTGTGTGTGTGTGTGTGTGTGTGTGTGTGTGTGTGAGTGTGTCTGTGTGTGTGTGTGTGTGTGTGTGTGTGTGTGTGTGTGTGTGTGTGTGTGTGTGTGTGTGTGTGTGTGTGAAAGGACAAGTTAAAAAAGGTAAGGAAATAAGTAGGAACGACCAAAAGAAGAGAAAAGGAGAAAGTATTGAAGGAAAGAAGATAAAAAAGGAAAGGAATTGGTGTGGTAGAAAAGGATGAAGTGTGAAGGAAAATGGAGGGAATAGAAAGAGTTGGTAGAGAAGGAGATGATAATGAAAGGAGAGAGTAAGGGAAGGGAGAGGAAACAACAGGTGAAGGTAGAAATGGAAAAGAAAGACAATGAGAAAGGGAAAGGAGCATTTAGGAAAGGAAAGAAAGTATTACGTGTAAAGGAAAAGGAAAGAAAGGAATGGGAAAGGAGGAGATAAGGAAGGAGACGCTGCCCTCTGCTGGACGTTTACCGTCTGTGATCTCTGAGGACAGATCGTTCACTTAAAGAAGGAGAAAGACCAGAAAAAGGTAGGAGAGAAAATGAGAAAGGAAGGAAGGAATGAAGGGACCAATTATGAAAGGAAAGAAAGTATGAAGTGTGAAGGAAAAGGAAAGAACGAGAGGAGGATGGAAACGAAAAAGGCAAGAGAGGAAGGAAAGGAGTGAAAGAAGTGATAAAGAGGAAATTAAAACGTGTTAAAAGGAGGTGTCTGTCTGTCTGTCTACCTGCGTATCTGTGTGTCTGTCTGTCTACCTGCGTATCTGTTTGTCTGTCTGTCTGTCTGTCTGTCTACCTGCGTATCTGTTTGTCTGTCTGTCTGTCTGTCTACCTGCGTATCTGTGTGTCTGTCTGTCTACCTGCGTATCTGTTTGTCTGTCTGTCTGTCTGTCTGTCTACCTGCGTATCTGTCCGTCTGTCCGTCTGTCTGTCTACCTGCGTATCTGTGTGTCTGTCTGTCTGTCTGTCTACCTGCGTATCTGTTTGTCTGTCTGTCTGTCTGTCTGTCTACCTGCGTATCTGTTTGTCTGTCTGTCTGTCTGTCCGTCTGTCCGTCTGTCTGTCTACCTGCGTATCTGTGTGTCTGTCTGTCTGTCTGTCTACCTGCGTATCTGTTTGTCTGTCTGTCTGTCTGTCTGTCTATCCGTCTGTCTGTCTCTCCATCTGTCTGTCTGTCTCATGATAATAAAGTTTTGTTGAGAAAGTACCGTGCAGCTGTCTGAGTTTCTTCATTGATCAGTTTAACAACAGACTCTTTAGTCTCTTTAAATTACTAGAACTAGTCATCAACTACAGCTTCATCTGCTGGTGTTTTCAAAATAAAAGCAGGACAGAGATCAGAGCTGAGACTCTAATCTGAGGCTCCTGTCTCTCAGTGTTGCCAATGCTTCTCCAATAACAGAAATGAAGTCCCTAAGAGGGTCTAAAAAGTTACTAAATCTAGAAAGAAAATCTATCTCTCGCTCGAGATACGAGAAACTAAAATATATTCATATTATATAAAGGAAACCGTTCTCTTTGCTTGTTCGTTATTAAAATATTAGGTAGTTTCATTTGCTCAGTAAACCAGCGTGTCACGCTTTGTTCTGAAAGGTCACAATGAAACCTAAAAGATAAAGAGTCGGTCCGTTACCTGGACGACGAGCGGTGTGACGGAGCCGCTGAAGAGCAGAGAGAACGTCAAGAGCTGGAAACACAACACACACCTGCAACACAACACAACATCAATCACACACCTGCAACACACCACAGCATCTATCACACACCTGCAACACAACACAACATCAATCACACACCGGCAACACAACACAACATCTATCACACACCTGCAACACAACACAACATCAATCACACACCGGCAACACAACACAACATCTATCACACACCTGCAACACAACATCAAACACACACCTGCAACACAACACATCAATCACACACCTGCAACACAACACAACATCAAGCACACACCTGCAACACAACACAACATCAATCACACACCTGCAACACAACACAACATCTATCACACACCTGCAACACAACACAACATCAAGTACACACCTGCAACACACCACAGCATCTATCACACACCTGCAACACAACACAACATCAATCACACACCTGCAACACACACAACATCAATCACACACCTGCAACACAACACAACATGAATCACACACCTGCAACACACCACAGCATCTATCACACACCTGCAACACAACACAACATCAAGCACACACCTGCAACACACACAACATCAATCACACACCTGCAACACAACACAACATCAATCACACACCTGCAACACAACACAACATCTATCACACACCTGCAACACAACACAACATCAATCACACACCTGCAACACAACATCAATCACACACCTGCAACACAACACAACATATATCACACACCTGCAACACAACACAACATCAAACACACACCTGCAACACAACATCTATCACACACCTGCAACACAACATCTATCACACACCTGCAACACAAAACAACATCTATCACACACCTGCAACACAACACAACATCAATCACACACCTGAAACACAACATCAATCACACACCTGCAACACAACACCAATCACACACCTGCAACACAACACAACATCAATCACACACCTGCAACACAACACCAATCACAACACAACATCTATCACACACCTGCAACACAACATCAATCACACACCTGCAACACAACACCAATCACACACCTGCAACACAACACAACATCAATCACACACCAGCAACACAACACAACATCTACCACACACCTGCAACACAACACAACATCAATCACACACCTGCAACACAACACAACATCAATCACACACCAGCAACACAACACAACATCTATCACACACCTGCAACACAACACAACATCAATCACACACCTGCAACACAACACAACATCAATCATACACTTTCAACACAACATCAATCATACACCTGCAACACAACACAACATCAATCACACACCTGCAACACAACACAACATCAATCACACACCTGCAACACAACACAACATCAATCACACACCTGTAACACAACACAACATCAATCACACACCTTTAACACAACACAACATCAATCACACACCTTTAACACAACACAACATCAAACACAGAACTGCAACACAACATCTATCACACACCTGCAACACAACATCAATCACACACCAACACAACACCAATCACACACCTGCAACACAACACAACATCAATCACACACCAGCAACACAACACAACATCTATCACACACCTGCAACACAACACAACATCAATCACACACCTGCAACACAACACAACATCAATCACACACCAGCAACACAACACAACATCTATCACACACCTGCAACACAACACAACATCAATCACACACCTGCAACACAACACAACATCAATCATACACTTTCAACACAACATCAATCATACACCTGCAACACAACACAACATCAATCACACACCTGCAACACAACACAACATCAATCACACACCTGCAACACAACACAACATCAATCACACACCTGTAACACAACACAACATCAATCACACACCTTTAACACAACACAACATCAATCACACACCTTTAACACAACACAACATCAAACACAGAACTGCAACACAACATCTATCACACACCTGCAACACAACACACACCTGTATACTGTAACAGGTGTGTGTTACAGCAGATCTAGAGCTCAACAGTGTTGATTTCACCAAAGTTCTTCAGATAATCAGCCATGAAGTCTAAACCCTCAGCTGGAAGGTTTACCTGCTGAAAGTTTGTTGCTTCTGATTGGTCGACACGGCGGCCTGCAGAACTTCCCCGATCACCTTCTTCATCTGCTCCAAAGCATCATGGGAAGTGTTTGGTCCAAACTGCTGCAGTAGGAAGTTCTTGAGCTGAGAGACGGAAACATGAAAAGATGAAAAGATGAAGAGATGAAAAGATGAAAAGATGAAGAGATGAAAAGATGAAAAGATGAAGAGATGAAAAGATGAAGAGATGAAAAGATGAAAAGATGAAGAGATGAAAAGATGAAAAGATGAAGAGATGAAAAGATGAAGAGATGAAAAGATGAAAAGATGAAAAGATGAAGAGATGAAAAGATGAAAAGATGAAGAGATGAAAAGATGAAAAGATGAAGAGATGAAAAGATGAAGAGATGAAAAGATGAAAAGATGAAGAGATGAAAAGATGAAGAGATGAAAAGATGAAAAGATGAAGAGATGAAAAGATGAAAAGATGAAGAGATGAAGAGATGAAAAGATGAAAAGATGAAGAGATGAAAAGATGAAAAGATGAAAAGATGAAGAGATGAAAAGATGAAAAGATGAAGAGATGAAAAGATGAAAAGATGAAGAGATGAAAAGATGAAGAGATGAAAAGATGAAGAGATTAACCAGCAGAGGGCGGCAGAGACACTGAGAGTAAAATATATATGAAACAGTCATTTACAAACATTTACATTCATTTAAAACAGAAGAAAAAAGTAAAATAGAATTTTAAAAAAATGAAGAAAAAGAATAATGATGATAATAATAAAATAATAAAGTTAGGAGTTAGGGAAGATGAGGGAGACATGAAGGATCAATGAGGAAAGGAAATGAAGGTGAGAAAGTAGAGGAAAAGAAAGGAAAGGAGGAGATAAGGAAGTATCAGAGTAGGATAGAAAGAAGGAAAGATAAGAAGGAGGGAGGAGAGAGGAGAAAGGTCTTAGGAAAGAAAGGATGAAGTGTGAAAGAAAGGAAATGAGGAAATAGGAAGATATTTTTTTTCGTTGTTTCTATCAGCAGTTGGTATGAACAGAGCCAAAAGTTTAGGTCCGGTGGATTCCATAGTTACATGTCTGCGACCGGAACAAGATTTCCTACATTTTCACCAACCATGATGTATGAAGAGTGAAAACTGTAGGGGAGAGGGCAGTTTGTTTGGAAAGACTTCAGAGAATCATACTGCAGCTCCCCCCTCTGTCCTCCCCTCTAACTCTCAACATTCGGCCCCATACACACATTGGAACATCTGAAACGGTCTGAAAACTGGACGATACGTAAAGTGTGATTTGGTAGAAACCGTGCTTGATCTCAGAACGCCCATTCAGCCCGATAACGGACAAAGTCTTGTCTTTGGTTTAAACTTTTAATTATTTTTCTACATTAAAGTATGGCAATACAGCATGGCCCCAAAGAGGGGTTGTTTTGAGCGATGTTAACCCTTGGGTTGTCTTCGTTTCAACCTTGAAAAAAACACTTTTTTCTGACATTTGTGACGCCTTTTTTCACAATTTGTTTTTGCTTTTTCCAACGTTTTAAATTTTGAAATTTTTCTTCTACACATGTTCAGCGCTTATTTCTACATCCAATATTTTCTGATATAAAACAAAAATTTAAAACGGGCCAACGTGACCCGAAGTCAACACAAGGGTTAAACAATTTCCCAAAGATTTCTCATTTAAGTCTATGGGAAATGTTGTGCCGTTTTTTGCCGATTTCGTGAAAACCGTGCAGAAAATCTCTTAGAAAAGTCATAGCACACCTTTCCCGATCATTACCCACGTTTTGATGTATTTGTGTGCATGTGTTGGCAACGCTCCGTGACTAGTAGCCGGACAAAAATGTGGCGGAATAAGTATGGGGGATAATAGTCAGTGTAATAATATTTAGGTTTTGTACCTTTGTGGGCCGTCCCCGCCGCTCCTGATTGGTTGTCACCACGGTGATCTCGTGCAGGAAGGAAGTAAGCGGCTTCACCGACGTCACCAGGACATAAACATTCACCATGGCAACCAGAGCGGGAGGCGGGGCTCCGACAGGTAAGCGGCTGTCAGACAGAAAACAGGAAGTTCAGAAAGAGTTCAGAGATACTGAAGCTCAGCCGGAGTAATCTGATTACCTGTCTGCTCCCTCAGGGAGCCGCAGCTTCTGATTGGTCGATCCACAGGCGTGTGGGCTCATGGGTAATTCAGATCCTGAGACGGTGGAGCAGAAAACAGAACAAAAACAAACTTTATTTACAAAAAATTGACACACAAAAGTCTCGGGAGCAGTTATCTCAGATGTCAGCGTGCTCTTATTTTGAAAAGAAAAGTAAATAACTGAGTAAAGGAAGAGATAAAACAGGGAAATAAACTGATTTTAAAAAAGGAATGTAAAAACAAGAAGAAAAAGTAAAATAGTTGTTTTGGTTTTTTTATAAATAAAAAATGTTATGTTATGAGGGGTGTATACCAGACAATGTGTGTATTAATAAGAGTAACTCACTGATAGAAGGACTTCTTTTGGGGCATTTTGTACCAAAAGGACCTCCGTATGTCAGCATTTGTTTAAAATTCACTTTGTTAGGGACTTAGTGCATTTTTGTTCATTTTTGTTCATTTTTGTTCATTTTTGTTCAATTTAGCTTATTTGCTTTTTTACTTTATCTGCTTCAATTAAAATAAAAAATACCTGAGTCCAGGACTGGGCTAGGGAAACAAACCTCGTCAGTTTCGTGCTTTTTGGAAGACTTTTTCTTTTCTTTCCATTTTTCCTCAACCCTGCCGAGCGGTAGGGGAGCACCCCTGGGGGTCCCAGGTCAGACTCCTCTTTAACTGCCGCGGAGAGGTGCAACCCGGCGGGGACTGATCTTGACAGCAAGCCTCCTCAACTCATCGGGGACTGCATTTTCAGAGGACTTTAACTTTCTTGTGATTCCATGAAGAGCAGCTTTAAACTGTGAGTATTAATAAAGATCATTTGGTTGTGAAGAGCCCCTCGGGCAGTACGGTTTCTGTATAGGAGGTTAAAACCCCTGTGACAATAGGGGACATCTAGGGTATCAATCAAAGCCTCTTGCCTCGCCTCCGGGTTTCCTGACGCGGGCGAGGGCCCTTTAGCGCGGGTGTGTGTCTCTCTAATAAATCTAAAAACAGGAATGTATCTGAAAAAACTCCTTTTAATATGGGCCAAAACATCTGCTCCGCTGACAGTAACTGGTGTTGCTGTGTAGCAGAAGAGAGCATAGTAGACACGAGGGTTATTGAGGGGAAGACATAAGGGAGTTTGCTTTTAGAAAGAAAAGTGATACGATGCCTCATTAACTGCCACATCGCTCATCAATATATAGCGGTGTACTCGATTCTGACCTGCGGCCCTTTGCTGCATGTCATTCCTTCCTCTCTCTCCCCTTTCATGTCTTCATACGTCCTGTCAAATAAAGGCCGAAAAATGCCCAAAAAAATAATCTTAAAAAAAAATCAGCCTGGACTTTGGAGACCCAGACCAGATCAGCCAATCACAGCCGGCCGGATATCAACCATCCTTCAACACATACAACATGTACCAGCAGGGCTCAATATAGAGATTTGCTCAAACTGCAGATTCTAGCTGCTGTACAATCACAGCTACACGCTAACTCTCCTCTGCTCTGACCCAACCCGGTCTCACGGCAGTTCGTGTAAATGTCACGTTATTGTTAATCTATTGATACGTGTTGACGGGCACGTTTTTCTCGTTTTTTACGTGTAAATGTCACGTTATTTTCTCGAGGAAAGGGTGCTGGGAGACGGCCGGGAGGCGGCCGAAAAGGACGCTCCATAAGCCAGGAGGCGGCCGCGAGGTGGCCCGCTGGGGACCACAATAACGGGATGGCAGAGGTTGGGTTTAGGAAAAACCCTACGGGGAAAGGGCGCCTTACACGCCGGGAGATGGCCGCGGGGGACGGGGGACGCGCCACAATAACGGGATGGCGGAGGTTGGGTTTAGCAAAAACCCTACGGGAAACAAAGCGCCACACGCGGGATGCGATCCCCGCTCACCCGGGTGAAAGTCCTGTGTTGTTGACCCGTCCACCGGCTCTTTTTACTACTCCCTACCATTTTGTGCTGTGGCCACGAAATATGCTTCCCCTTGAAATACATTACTTCACATTTTTGTGCTGCTGGCCACCACGTAAAAAACGAGAAAAACTTCCCCGTGAACACGTATCAATAATTAAAAATAACGTGACATTTACACGAACTGCCGTGAGACCGGGCTGACCACATCTTCTGTCTCTCTCTCACGACAACGAATAGTCAAAACAGCCAGTAAGGTCATTGGAGTTGATCAGGTATCTGTAGCTCAACTGTACAATGACCTTAGCTTCAAAAAGATAGATCAAATTTTAAATGATTCAACCCATCCTCCTCACCAGAGTTTTTAAGAAGCAACAGGTCAAGCGGCAGACTCCTGCAAAGGAAAATTAGGACTACAATGTACGGCAGGTCTTTTGTGCCTACAGCAATTAGACTGCACAACAATAGACTTAAAAACTCGTAGGCATCTTAAACTATGAGTATACTATATATATATATATATATATATATATATATATATATATATATATATATATATATATATATATCTCAACACTCAACTTTTAAATACATGCTTGTCATGTTTCCTCAATGTTTTTAATGTTATGCAGTAGGTGTAATGGTGAGCATATGAACTTGTGGATAATAGTTACCTTGACCTTGACCTTGACATGGCAGATGTGTGGCTCATGTCACTATGGTAACTGTTTCCTGTGTGACTCACCTGTCCGTTCAGACTGAGTGAGGAAGTGACAGAGACCTCCACCTGCATCAGAGAACGCCTCCATTACCGCGGGTAACAGGTTCACCTGAGACAAAGAGACACAGGTGAGTCCACTGACGCTCAGCCAGGCTGCTCTCCGATTGGCTGAGTGGCAGCTGCGAGTCTCACCGTCTGATGACGCTGTAGCCGTGAGAAGGAGACTCTCCTCAGACAGCTTCTCTCCGCACCTCTGAGACACAGCAGCAGGCTCCACCCACTCACACCTGTAACCACGGAGACACAGACAGGTAGTTACACCTGGACCATGTTCAGCCCCGACAACACGTAGCAACCCGTCTGTGAGTGTTTGTGTGTGTGTGTGTGTGTGTGTGTGTGAGTGTGTGTGTGTATATGTCTGTGTGTGTATGTTTGTGTGTGTGTATGTGTGCGTCTGTGTGTGTGTGTATGTATGTGTGTGTGTGTGTGTATATATGTGTGTGTGTGTGTGTGTGTGTGTGTGTGTGTGTGTATGTGTGTGTGTGTGTGTGTATGTATGTGTGTGTATGTGTGTGTATATATGTGTGTGTGTGTGTGTGTGTGTGTGTGTGTGTGTGTGTACATCATTATATACATTTGCTTAGTGTGCATGCATGAGAGGGCTGCCTGCAGTTGATGTAGGAGAGATGTTCGTGTGTAGCTGCAACAGAGACCGAGGGAGAGATCATGTGGGTCATGTGTGAGAGAAAGCTGCCTTTTGTTTGGAGAGGGGGGGGGGGTCGAGCTGTCATGATGTGATTGAAGACCATTACTGCTTGGCTGTGCGATGTATAAGGCTCTTAGTTTAAGCAATGCAGTTCAATGCAAGACATGTAAGTGATATGTGTGTGAGTCTTCCTACTTCCTGCAAAGTGTCTGATAACCTGTGTTTGCATAACAAAATGATACCTTATTAGGTCATAAGAAGTGGTGAGATAGCCCCCACTGAGACGGGGGGTGTACACCAGTCAATGTATGTAATAAATAGGGGCGTATTGCTGATAGAGCTCACTTTTTGGAGCATTTTGTACCAAAAGGACTCTCGTATCTTAGCATTCATTTGAATTCACTTTGTTAAGGACTTAGTGCACTTTTGTTCAAGTTTAGCTTATTTGCTTTTTTACATATCTGCTTCAATTAAAATTAAAATATCTGAGTCCAAGTCTGGACTAGGGAACCAAAAAAACCTTCGTCAACTTTTCGTGCTTTTTGGAAGACTTTTTCGTTTCTTTCCTTTTGTCCTCACCCTGCCGACCCCTGCCGAGCGGCAGGGGAGCACCCCTGCCGCTCGGCAGGGGTGCTCCCCTGGGGGTCCCAGGTCAGAGTCCGTTTAACTGCCGCGGAGAGTTGCAACCCGGCGGGGACCGATCTTGACAGCAAGCCTCCTCTCAACTCATCGGGGACTGCATTTTCAGAGGACTTGAACTTTCTTGTGATTCCATGAGGAGCAGCTTTAAATGGTGAGTATTAATAAAGATCATTTGGTTGTGAAGAGCCCCTTGGGCAGAACTTTTTCTGTACAGGAGGTTAAAACGCCCGTGATATAGGGGACATCTAGGGTATTAATCAAAGCCTCTTGCCTCGCCTCCGGGTTCCCTGACACCGGGCAAGGGTCCTTTAATGCGGGTGTGTGTGTCTCTCCAATAACAGGGAAGTGTCTGAAATAACTCCTTTTAAAATAGGCCAAAACATTCGCTCCGCTGATGATAACTGGTGTTATTTTACAGCAGAAGAGAGCATAGTAGACGCAAGGGTTATCGAGGGGAAGATATGAAGGGGGTTTGCTTTTAAAAGAAAGTGATACGAAGCCTCGATAACTGCCACATAGCTCAGCAGTGTGTGTGTACATGTGTGTGTGTATGTGTGTGTGTGTGTGTATATGTGTGTGTGTGTGTGTGTGTGTGTGTGTGTGTGTGTGTGTGTGTGTGTGTGTGTGTGTGTGTTTCCTGCATGTTTACACCTTAACCGGGCTGTGAAAGAGCTGAAAAACGTATAAATGTAACGTACACTTAAATTGATATATATATGTTTTTAGGAGCCTAAAATGTGCAGCTGCCCCGTATGCAGCAGGATATTGCTTAGCTTCTGACTACAGAGAAGTAGCTCATGAAACCACACTTCATAACATCTGAACTGTCCCTTTAAGATAAAACTCAGCTGACTGAGAAAGCTCCACACCTTACATTACATCATCTGAACAGACCAGGAAACCAGTTAGTTCCTGTTGAGTTGTCAGAGAGAAGAGACGCACCGACAGACAGACGGTAAGATTTACCTTTTAATACAAAGCTGTGACTTTAACTGAGGGAGGATAGTTACAGGAAGGAGCTCTGAAGTACTGAAGAAGTGAAATACTTTAACTGAGGGAGGATAGTTACAGGAAGGAGCTCTGAAGTACTGAAGAAGTGAAATACTTTAACTGTAATCTGCTGCAGACTGAAAAACACTCAAAGACTCAAAGTGAAAGTAACTGAGGCAACTTTCTGCAGCAGGGAGGGACACGGGAGACATTTGCCTTCTGGGCTTTCTGCCAGGAATCTCTTAGGTTTAGACAACAACACTACTTATATGAGTTAAGGAAAAGATAGTGGTTTGAGTTAAAATAAACCCTTCTGGCAGACCACCCTGAAGGAAAACCTCTCCCGTATGCGAGGGAGGGAAACACAACTGACTTCCTGTTTTAACGTCTGCTGTTTCTGCTGTTTTCAGCTGCTCTCCGAGACAAAATGGCTTCCATGTCAGAGGAGGATTTCTGCTGTTCGGTCTGTCATGAAGTCTTTAGAGATCCTGTTGTTCTGTCATGTAGCCACAGCTTCTGTAAAGGCTGTCTGAAGAGCTGGTGGAGAGAGAAAAAGGCACAGGAGTGTCCAGTTTGTAAGAAAAGATCAAAAAGGCCAGAACCACCTCGTAACCTGGAGTTAAAGAAGCTGTGTGAGGCCTTCTTCCAGCGGAGAGATCAGAGAGCTTCAGAGGCTCTCTGCAGTCTGCACTCTGAGAAACTCAAACTCTTCTGTCTGGACCATCAGCAGCCGGTGTGTCTCGTCTGCAGAGATTCAGAAAAACACTCCAACCACATAATCAGACCCATCGATGAAGCTGCACGACAACACAAGAAGGAACTCCAGGAAACTCTGGAGCCCTTAAAGGAGAAGTTAAAGGTTTTTGAACAAGTTAAAGTGAAGTGTGATCAAACAGCAGAACACCTAAAGGTCCAGGCCCGACGCACAGAGACGCAGATTAAGGATCAGTTTAAGAAGCTACGCCAGTTTCTAGAAAAGGAAGAGGAGGCCAGGATGGCTGCACTGGGGGAGGAAGAGGAGCAGAAGAGTCAGAGGATGAAGGAGAAGATGGAGGCTCTGAGCAGAGAGATAGCAGCTCTTTCAGACACAGTCAGAGCCACAGAGGAGCAGCTGAGGGCTGCAGACGTCTCATTCCTGATCAACTACAAGGCTGCAGTGGAAAGAGTCCAGCAGACCCCCCTGCTGGATGATCCACAGCTGCTCTCAGGAGCTCTGATAGACGAGGCCAAACACCTGGGCAACCTGAGCTTCAACATCTGGAACAAGATGAAGGACCTGGTCTCCTACACTCCTCTGGTTCTGGACCCAAACACTGCTCATCCAACCCTCATCCTGTCTGAAGATCTGACCAGTATGAGACGAGGAGAGGAAAAGCAGCTTCCTGATAATCCAGAGAGGTTTGATTCCCCCTCTGTCCTGGGCTCTGAGGGCTTTACCTCAGGGACTCACAGCTGGGATGTCGAGGTTGGAGACAGTACAGTCTGGCTACTGGGTGTGTTAGCAGAGTCTGTCCAGAGGAAGGGACTCAAACGGTCTGGATTATTGACAATAAGGTTCTCTGGAGGTAAATACTCAGCAGTGTCTCCATCAGCTCCAGTCAATGATCTCCCGATTGAGAAGCAGCTTCAGAGGATCAGAGTGACTCTGGACTGGAACAGAGGAAAGCTGTCGTTGTCTGATCCTGATACTAACACACACATACACAGCTTCACACACACTTTCACTGAAAAGATGTTTCCATTAATTTGCACTGTTGGTAATCTGAAGATATCACCACTGAAGGTCTGTGTCACTAAACGACAGGTCTGAAGGAGTCTGAAGTTTTAGGGTGATAATAATAGTAAACAACTATTCACTTCTTAAACGTTAATGTGTTCCAGCTTTTCATGTAGAAATATCCGAACTGAATCATAAAATAAGTTAAGACTTTATATCTGCAGCAGCAAACAGTAACAGGAGTCAGCAGATTAAATATGAAAGAATATAAACAGAATAATGGTCGTTAATATAAAGGGTAGTAAACTGATTGCAGCGGTAAAGGAGACGGCTGAATGAAACAACGAAAGGTTTTAAAAAGATAAAAGATATGTTTATATATGTAAATATGGATATTTAGATGAAACATTATTGTTGTCCTGATCTGTCAAAGTTGTAATATACAAAATTTTTTTGGTGCCTTTTTCAAAAGAAATGCACACTTTTTTCTTGTTTTTCGACATTTTTGTCTCTTTTTACGAGTTTTATTGCCGACAATTTTTCAGATGTGTTAAAATCCATGCAGACATGTCCCCCCCCAGATATTTGGAGATCTCAACCCCCCCAATGTTGAACCCAAAGTTACCCCTTTGTGTTCTGTCTCCATTTACATTGTTGTGATTTTTTTAGTGTTTCATGTCTGTGTGTAGTTTTGATGTAAGTCATTATTTTGAGATTATAACTGATTATTTTTAGATACTGAGTAGGGTTCGACATAAGCAACGGCCCGATGTCCCGGGACACTAAGACTGTATGTCGGGCTAGTTGATTGTTCAGCCAATCAAAGTGAGGAGTCAGTTCCTTGTAATTTGATGCTAATGTTGGGTGCAACTCTATCTTTTCTGTTTAACTCTGTAACGGTAGAACTGAATGTATTTGTCTTTTAACATCAATAAATGTCTGTAGTGTGAAATAAAAGCAGTCTTTGGTCATTGGTAACATTCAGCTCCACCCACTCACACCTGTAACCACGGAGACACAGCAGCAGGCTCCACCCACTCACACCTGTAACCACGGAGACACAGCAGCAGGCTCCACCCACTCACACCTGTAACCACAGAGACAGCTGCAGGCTCCATCCACTCACACCTGTAACCACGGAGACACAGCAGCAGGCTCCATCCACTCACACCTGTAACCACAGACAGGAAGTTACACCTGGACCACGTTCAGCCCCGACAACACGTAGCAACCGGTCTGTTGTGAACTCTCTGCCTTTTTATCACCACGAGTTTACAGACACGACTCTTCTGATTGGCTGTCACCTGGGACTCAGAGCTCACCATTCAGAGGAAACATGTCCTTCAACACGGTAAGATAAGATAAGAAGGCCATTCAAGTCCAGCTACATGTTCAATTTATAATGCCGAATTGTCTCGTGGTGGCGAGGACCCTAAACAATACACAACATCACCGCTGTTACAACATCTGGTATCAAACATCCGGAAAAATAAGAGTTGTGCACGAAGGAATCTACAGACAGCTGCCAGAATGCACCAATGAACCTCCACTTCCGAAATAAGACAAACTAATTCAGCATGAAATGCTTTAAAAAGGTTTTCCTCTGAAACATCCTGGGCTGAGTCTGCTTCCTAGAGAGTGATAGAGCATTTCACCGTTTGATTTCTCTGCTAAAGAGACACGACACCGGTGTGTTTGTATGAGCTTCTCTACAGTCAGTCAGTGTGTTTACATGCAGTTTAAAAACAGATTATATTCAGAATAAGGCAATACCATGATTTCTCAAACGCCATGTAAACATCTTCATAGCCCGGTTAGAATCAGAGTTCTTATAACCCGTTAACAGAGCTAGAGAACTCCTTCAGTAACCGGGGGATTCCTGCATGTTTACACCTTAACCGTGCTGTGAAAGGGCTGAAAAACGTATAAATGTAGCGTACACTTAAACTGATATATATGTTTATAGTAGGGATGTACCGAATCCAGGATTCGGCTTCGGATTCGGCCGAATATTGGGCTTTTTGACAGGGTTGGATTTCTGCCGAAACTTAGAATTTGTTCCCAGTGAACCGAACCCTACGCTGGTCGCCGTAATGACGGCCCGTTGATTACGGGAAGGTGTTAACGTAGGTGGAGCGTTCAATGCAGCAGGCTGTGAGGAAGTGGAAATGGAACTGGTGAGCAGAAAAAGTGATGTTTGGCAGCACTTTCAGTCAAAAGAAGGCCGTTCAAGTCCAGCTACATGTTCAATCTGCAATGCTGATTAGTCTGGTGGTGGCGAGGACCCTAAACAATACACAACATCACCGCTGTTACAACATCTGGTATCAAACATCTGGAAGAATACCAGTTGTGATGAAGGAATCTACAGACAGCAGCCAGAATGCAGTAACTTCAGGTACGGCAAAGGAAGGACAGTCACAGCTAAAAACTGGTGTTAACCAGACAGCCTGTCCCGGACCATCAGCTGTTCTCCCTACAGTGGGAGCGGAGTGACGACCGGCTGCTGCTCGTTAGCTAACGTTAGCTTTCTAATTTCACCCCCCCCCGAACATGCCATCATACACTGGTTAGAGAAAATTTGCCAAACAAAATTGTCACTTATCTGGCGATAGCGCTGTGCTTTCCTACAATGTGAAAAGAGCGTTTTAATTCAACATTAAGTTGTTACTAGGGCTGTCAAACCAACCTTTTTTTTTTAATCGAGATTAATCGCTGAATTTCTATAATTAATCGCGATTAATCACATGTTTTATCACATCATTAAAATTCTATTATTTTGCATTTCAGAACTGTTTTTAAGTTCATAGTAACAATGGAAAGCCATTCTTACCAGCGGATCTTGATTGGGAATCAAATGAATGCAAAGAAAGTGACTTCATGAACTTGACTTTAAGATTTGTATTTGTTTATTATTTATTTACTGTAAACAAAAGAAGAAAAAGAAAAAAAAAGAAGTGTACTAAACAACAGCAGGAACTTGTTTATTGTTAAGGCCATATGGTCAAAATTAAAGATTTAATAATAATGTAATAACTATAACAATATCTTATTTCACCAGTAAATTGCTATTGAACGACAAAAACAACCACCAGATGGGAAAATGGTATATTACAATTACTGTGAATGCACCACGAGACGATCTGTTTTAAGTGAACGCACCTTCTGTGTTGTTTAATTCCGACAATGGCAGCTGCTGGGCTGCAGAGTAGACCGTTATGTCCCGCTGTTGGAATCCTCTACAGTGAAATACAGTCACACTTTACACTGTTTAACGTTAGCTGTCGGCATTTTAACCGTGTTTAATCCAGCTGCTAGCTAAAGGTAGGCTAATGTTACATGCTGTCAGGTGTAGAGTAAAGTCAGGCACCGGAATTTTCGTTCTTATTCGGTCTCGTTACTACCGTTTAGGTCGGCACGTTTCGGTACCCAACCCTACATACCTGAGTCAACATAGTGTGCAGTAACTTCTAAATCATTTTGATTACTCACTGATGTCCAGTGATCACCGGTTGATGAGACAGCGTTTGCACTTTGGTTTCATCAACAGGTCGACGAGTAGCACTCTCCAAAATAGTGCTTAGCCTGAGCCTGCTAGCATCAACCTGAGTTACGTTAACTAGCTAGTAGCTCCAGCTTGACATGCTTCGGTGATATTTTAATTTGGCTTTACACAACGTGCATATGGCTTTCGACTTGTCTACGAGCCGACTGGGAGTTTTGGAAAATAAAAAGCTCCATTCAGAATTGTGTTGCTGTGTTTCTCCATCCTGCTGCAGCCTGCAGCAGCAGGATGTGTTAGGAGGAAGTGGCAGCTTGATGAGAAGTAAAGGTGCGGCAAAAGGGCAAAATAGTAGCCTGTGAAGCCGAGTGAAGTGAAAATAAATTAATTAATGGCGGCATGCGATTAACGAGATTTTAAAAAAATGAACGCGTTATGCTCGGCCCTTAATCGCAACGCGATTAACATGTTAATGCTGACAGCCCTAGTTGTTACATTTAACTATTTTAGAGGCTGTGGACATTGCTTACTTCATTAATGTGTTTACTGTGTTAATGGACTGAGGATGGGAGGAGGATTTGGTAGTCGGTGTCTGATTCCGCAGAATCTTAACCAGTGGATTCGGTATTCAGCCAAACCCCAACAATCTGGATTCGGTGAATCCCTAGTTTATAGGAGCCTAAAATGTGCAGCTGCCCTGTATGCAGCAGGATATTGCTTAGCTTCTGACTACAGAGAAGTATCTCATGAAACCACACTTCATAACATCTGAACTGTCCCTTTGAGATAAAATGTATCAGCTGCCTGAGAAAGCGCCACACCTTACATTACATCATCTGAACAGACCAGGAAACCAGTTAGTTCCTGTTGAGTTGTCAGTGAGAAGAGACGCACCGACAGACAGACGGTAAGATTTACCTTTTATTACAAAGCTGTGACTTTAACTGAGGGAGGATAGTTACAGGAAGGAGCTCTGAAGTACTGAAGAAGTGAAATACTTTAACTGTAATCTGCTGCAGACTGAAAAACACTTTGAGACCCAAAATTAAAGTAACTGAGGCAACTTTCTGCAGCAGGGAGGGGCACACGGAGACATTTACCTTCTGGGCTGTCAGAAATCTCTCAGGTTTAGAAAACAACAGCACAGAGTTAACTTTAGGAAAAGATAGTGGTTTGGTTTAAAATAAACCTCTCAGCTTGCGATGAAATGTGAAAAGTGTCAGCATTCCCTGTACAGCCTGGAACACTGCATTTATGACAGTGGTTAATTTTCAATGTCCTTGAACAACTTCCAAACTTTCTTCTTTGTAATTCCCCTGGAAGTGCAAAGCTCGCAGCTAAACTAGTTTCTGACATCCACGTGACCTAGATTCAGAAGACCAGCTGATCTCAGACCAGTAGTCTGTAGCTATGTACATTTTGGGGCGTGACAAAGGTAGAGACCAGAGCCAAATAAGGTACAGCCACCGAGTTGACATCAACTATTAGCTTCGTTGGGATTTGCCCGTTTTAAGAGCACTTTCAAAATGTGAGATTTGCAGAGGAAAGGGGTGTCAATTGGATTTTGAGGTTCTCTGTATGTCCATGTTACCCACCGAACTGTTGTTATTCAACTATGACAAGGTAAACACGGTTTTGCATTCTATGACCCCTTTAATGTCTGCTTTTTCTGTTGTTTTCAGCTGCTCTCAGAGACAAAATGGCTTCCATGTCAGAGAAGGATTTCTGCTGTTCGGTTTGTCATGAAATCTTTAGAGATCCTGTTGTTCTGTCATGTAGCCACAGCTTCTGTAAAGACTGTCTGCAGACCTGGTGGGCAGAAAAACCAACACAGGAGTGTCCAGTTTGTAAGAGAAGATCTTTGTATCAACCACCTCGTAACCTGGAGTTAAAGAAGCTGTGTGAGGCCTTCTTACAGCAGAGAGATCAGAGAGCTTCAGAGGCTCTCTGCAGTCTGCACTCTGAGAAACTCAAACTATTCTGTCTGGACCATCAGCAGCCGGTGTGTCTCGTCTGCAGAGATTCAGAAAAACACACCAACCACAGAATCAGACCCATCAATGAAGCTGCTAAACAATGCAAGAAGGAACTCCAGGAAACTCTGGAGCCCTTAAAGGAGAAGTTAAAGGTTTTTGAACAAGTTAAAGTGAAGTGTGATCAAACAGCAAAACACCTAAAGGTCCAGGCCCGACGCACAGAGACGCAGATTAAGGATCAGTTTAAGAAGCTACGCCAGTTTCTAGAAGAGGAAGAGGAGGCCAGGATGGCTGCACTGAGGGAGGAAGAGGAGCAGAAGAGTCAGACGATGAAAGAGAAGATGGAGGCTCTGAGCAGAGAGATAGCAGCTCTTTCAGACACAGTCAGAGCCACAGAGGAGCAGCTGAGAGCTGAAGACGTCTCATTCCTGATCAACTACAAGGCTGCAGTGGAAAGAGTCCGGCAGCTCCCCCTGCTGGATGATCCACAGCTGCTCTCAAGAGCTCTGATAGATGAGGCCAAACACCTGGGCAACCTGAGCTTCAACATCTGGAACAAGATGAAGGACATGGTCTCCTACTATCCTCTGATTCTGGACCCAAACACTGCTGGTACAGAAATCATCCTGTCTGAAGATCTGATCAGTGTGAGATGGGGAGAGGAACAGCAGCTTCCTGATAATCCAGAGAGGTTCGATTCCCCCTCTGTCCTGGGCTCCGAGGGCTTTACCTCAGGGACTCACAGCTGGGATGTCGAGGTTGGAGACAGTACAGTCTGGTTTCTTGGTGTGTTAGCAGAGTCTGTCCAGCGAGAGGGAGACATAGACTCTGGATTATGGACAATAGGGTTCTCTAAAGGTGAATACGGAGCGTGGTCTCCACCAGCTCCAGTCACTGTTTTCGGGTTGAAGAAGCAGCTCCAGAGGATCAGAGTGACTCTGGACTGGAACAGAGGAAAGCTGTCGTTCTCTGATCTTGATACTAACACACACATACACACCATCACACACACTTTCACTGAAAAGATGTTTCCATTAATTTGCACTGTTGGTAATCTGAATATATCACCACTGAAGGTCTGTGTCACTAAACAACAGGTCTGATGGAGTCTGAAGTTTTAGGGTGATAATAATAGTAAACAACTATTCACTTCTTAAACGTTAATGTGTTCAATCTTTTAACGTAGAAATAATATCTGAACTGAATGATAAAATAAGTTCAAACTTAATATTGGTAATAGCAAACAGTAACAGGAGTCAGCAGATTAAATATGAAAGAATATAAACAGAATAATGGTCGTTAATATAAAGGGTGGTAAACTGATTAAAGGAGACGGCTGAATGAAACTACAAAACATTTTAAAAAGCTAAAAGATATGTTTAAATATGAAAATATGGATGTTTAAATATGTAAATATGGATGTTTAGATGAAACATTATTGTTGTTCTGATCTGTCAAAGGCGTAATATACAAAACAGTTTTTTTCCAAGTTTGAATTCTTTTTCAATGTTTTTGTTGCCTTTATTTGATTGTTTTTTGTTTTTTTTTTAAATCTACATTTTTTGCGCCTTTTTTAAGAAAATTGACTTTTTATAGTTTTTTTGATGTTTTTGTCTCTTTTTACGAGTTTTATTCCCGACAATTTTTCAGATCTTTTTATCGCTTTTATAAAATCCATGCAGATATGTCCCCCCCACCCCCTCCCTAGATTGTTGGAGATCTCACACACACACATATACATATATATATATATATATATATATATATATATATATATATATATATATATATATATATATACATACATACATACACACACATATATATACACATGTGTGTATATATATGAGTGTATATGTGTATATATATATGTGTATATATGTATATATATATGTATATGTGTTAATATATATATGTGTGTGTATATATATATATATATATGAGTGTATATGTGTATATATATGTATATATGTATATATGTGTGTGTATATATGTATATATGTGTGTATATATATGTATATATATGTATATATGTGTGTGTATATATGTGTATATGTGTGTATATATATATATATATATATATATATATATATATATATATATATATATATGCATATATATGTATATGTGTGTGTATATATATGTGTATATGTGTGTATATATGTGTATATGTGTGTATATATATGTATCTACATTGATTTTTTTAATAGAATTTAATGAAGGGCAAACCATGTATCATTGCTTTACCAAGCACTTACTAACCAATAACTAACTATGAATAACATCAGTCACAACTTTACAATAGCCATCCAGATAATGTTTAGAAATGGTTTACAAAGTATTTATTAACTATTTAACAAGGTATTATAGTCATCTGTTGCAACTTTATAATAACCATCCAGACACTGTTTAAGGTTTACAAACCAACTAGTAACCCTTAGCAAAGTGTTAGGAATATCTGGTCGCTCTATCGATGTCATGTTTATAGATGTTTTAAAATTGGTTTATTAAAAGTTTACAAACATTTTTTAATCATTACCCGATACCTAATATAGTATATGAGGGATACAATATGTAACAATAAACTGTTCATTTACAGCACTACTAATAATTAGTAAACATTATTAATTATTATTGTATTGCTTTTAACAGTAAAATGACGGTTTGCTAACAGTTAAATGACAGTTAACTAAAGATTAATTAACTATCAATTTACCATCTATTAATGATGGTTATTATAAAGTGTTACCGTTAGTTGTTTAATATAATCTAATGAGTATTAACCACTAATAAAGTAAATTGTTTCCTCAATGAAATATTTGTCATTGAAATGAAATTAAACGCCAAATTCAATAAACTTCTTTGACTTCTTTTGGTAATACTCTAATACTCTACTCCACTGTAAAAACACATTTTTCAGACTTTTTACACAATTTGTCCAAGATTATTTAGAAAACAAAAGTTGTTTCCAGCACGTCTAACACTCTGCCTGGTCCTGTATGAAAACGATAGCAGGTACCCAGAAGCACAGTAACAGTAGCCATGTCTCTCCAGAGGGTTTGGGATCTGATGCGGAGCTTGCCAATGCTTTCAACTCTTTTTATACACGTTTCGACAAGTCTGATTTCAGCCAGGAGGTCCAAGGACTCCAACACAAACTCAAGGATAATCACATTTCAACATCACATATAAAGATGTTGAAAATGTCTTTAGTAGGACAAAGATTAATTAAAGTCAAGGTCCTGATAACATCTGTGGGCGTGTGAACAAAACATGTACAAGAGAGCTGAGTCACATATTCGAATATATTTTTAATAAATTCCTGCAGACGCAACATGTACGAAAACTTTTGAAGGAAGCGGTAGTGGTCCCAGTTCCAAAATGTAGTTGTTCTAAAACTCTCAATGACTTTAGACCTGTCGCTCTCACCTCAATTTTAATGAAAAACTTTGAAAAATTGAGAGGGCCACATATTTTAAGGATAATCCAAGTTGCTTGGATCCCAAGCAACTTGCCTACAGGCCACGCAGGGGTGTAGAAGATGCCACTTTCACTCTGCTACATCTGCTCCTCAAACATCTGGAGGGAAGTGGGTCCCATGCACAAATTATTTTTATTGATTTTTCATCTGCTTTTAATACAATTCAACCGTATATTTTAGCCAACCGTCTTGTTGAGCAATTTGATTTTTGTCCTAATCTTGTTGGTTGGATTCTGGATTTAATAAAAAAACAGGACAGAGAGTAAAGGTGAATGGAGCTCTGTCTGGTCAGCTTTGCTCTTCTACAGGTTCACCACAGGGGTGTGTACTTTCACCCCTTCTGTTCATTCTATATACAAACGTGTCAGAGCAAATATGTAAATAAATATATAATAAATAGGACCATTATTACTCCATCATAGTGAGTCTGCTCCATAAAAATGACAGAGGCCATGGTCCAATAACTGAAGACTTTGTCCAATGGTGCAAGGGGTCGCACCTTCAATGGAACATATCCAAAACAAAGGATATGTACATTTTTTTTCGAAATACTCCAGGATATGAGGCTATAACTATGAATGGTCAACTAGTTGATCAAGTACAATCCTATAGATACCTAGGGACAATTATTGACTCTAAATTAAATTTCTAGGAGAATTTTTAGGCTGTCTGTAAAAAAGGACAACAGTGTCTATACTGTTTGAGAAAATTGTACCATTTTCATATAGACAAGACCATGATGACATTATTCTATAAGGCTTTTATCGAAACCATCATATCTTTCTCCCTAGTGGCTTGGTTTGGTTGTGTCTCAGTCAAGCACAAGAATTGCCTAAACCAAATTGTAAAATGGTCAAGTAAGCTGACTGAGTCTCAGCTGCACCCCCATCCCTGTATGCTGAACAACTACAGCGGATAGCTACGGCTATCAAAGAAGATAGCCTCCACCCTCTGAATGGGGACTTCCAGGATCCCCCCTCTGGGCGGAGGCTAAGAGTTCCTGGTTACACAACTACAAGATTTAAAAACAGTTTTGTACCAGCGGTAATCACTCTGTTAAACAAACGGTAAAATTATTTTCACAAAACGCACAAGCACTTTGGTCATGTACTGTTTCCTATTCCTTTTTATCCATGTTTTACTACCTGTTTTTATGTTTTAATGTTTTGTGTGTTGCATGTTATGTTGTGGTCTACAAAGCTTTAAGGATGTCCTGCCTCTTAGACTGTAAAACTAGTTCACCTACGGGTACCAATGAAGTAACCTAACCTAACTGATATTGCAATAACAAATATAATTTTAATTTAGAAGTAATCCTTATAAAATCTATTTTTGGGTGAAATTTTGAAATAGGAGTTATGTTTGTATGAGTGCACTCACAAACAATGTAGTGGATGGAATATTAAATATTTATCATTGCTTTATGGTTACACTACTTGACATTTTAGGTCCATTTGGTCCTATCTTTGTAAAAAATATTATCCAAATCCTATTTCAAATGAAATTAAAGCTGCAAGCAGCGATGAACAGGCCCTCGCCTTCTTGCAGTCGGGGTCCTGGCAGACGCAACATCACATGTCGACCACACGTTCTAACTTTCATGTAAATCGGAATAACTTTTGCCAAGATACAACGTTCATGTTTTAACAGCCACCTACAGGAAGTTGGTCCTCTGTAACTTGTGCATTGTTTTAGCTATTAAAATTCTTTTGATAAGTTTTTGTCACGAGGGTCCTCCGAGTCTATATGCCAGTTTTGGTGCAGATCGGACTAACGGCCCAGGAGGAGTTAGACAGAGTAGGCTTCCCATATATCAATATTTTGCTGATTAATTAAAAAAAAATAAAAGAGCGCCATCTAATGGCCGATTGACGCCAAGTTTGGCAGAGATACTAAACCGGCCATGATGAACAACCTGGTCATGTTTCGGGGTAATCGGAATAATTGTTGCCAAGATAACGCAACTTCCTGTTTAGACAGGAAGTTGCTGTAACTTGCGCATTTTTTCAACTATCAAAATTCTTTGGATAACTGTTCGTCATGAGGGTCAACAGATGCTACCTGCAAAGACTCAAGAAGATTGAACTCACGGCCTAGGACGAGTTCGAAAGAATGTAAAACACATGAAAAATGCATAATTAAAGATGGCCGCCTTCCGGTTGGGCGGAGCTAATGAAGGTAAACGGGAAATATGTCCGCAATGATTACAGCAATATGGGTATTAAATCTGGTGACGATCGGAGCAACTCTGTCCAAGTTAAGGCCTCCCAGGCATTAGGGGGCGCTATGGAGCCCACTTACAGGTTTGGGCCAGATCGCTGTACAGTCTGGCAGAGCTCCCGGGTGTTCACGTGGGCGCCAACTTCTGTGAGTTTTCGTTATATTGAGGCCGCCAAAAATGTCCCCAAGGGTTAAAACCAATTAGGGTCCCATAGGCCACGCCCACTTTGACCAATCAGGACCTTCCTGTCGGGGTGGCCTCATGAGTGGCCCTAGATGGCACCCATCACATTCTGTAAAAATCGGATGAGTTCGGCAAAGTAGGTTTCCGATAAATCGGGATTTTTCACGCATAAAAGTCTAGGCGGAAATGGGCGTGGCCGATATCAGGAGATTCAGCTGGATCCAGGGAACGCGAAAATATGTGGGTTTTGAATGTGAGATGTACGGTTTGGGAGTTATAGGGCCAAACGGGTTTTTCTGCAATAGCGCCACCTAGTGGTGGATATGTGTAATTTTGTCAACTTTGTCATTTTCACCAGTTGTGACGTGTGCAAATTTTTGTGAGTTCCCGTGCAGTCTAACCGCCTCAAAAATGTGACGAAGAATTGGTAAAAATAATCAGAGCAAAAACAATAGGTTCCTTCGCACTTTCGTGCTCGGGTCCTAATTAAATGTACAATAACACGAAATATACATTTTAACGAAACTCAAGGATGCCTTTAAAAAAGCTTTTCAAAATGTTTCAATTTTCTCATCTTGCCAACCCTTTTTCCTCATTGACCCATATATGTTTTTAGGAGCCTGAACTGTGCCGCTGCCCCGAATGCAGCAGGATATTGCTTAGCTTCTGACTACAGAGAAGTAGCTCATGAAACCACACTTCATAACATCTGAACTGTCCCTTTAAGATAAAACTCATCAGCTGCCTGAGAAAGCTCCACACCTTACATTACATCATCTGAGACAAACCAGGTAACATGTTAGTTCCTGTTGAGTTGTCAGAGAGAAGAGACGCACCGACAGACAGACGGTAAGATTTACCTTTTATTACAAAACTGTGACTTTAACTGAGGGAGGACAGTTACAGGAAGGAGCTCTGAAGTACTGAAGACATGAAATACTTTAACTGAGGGAGGATAGTTACAGGAAGGAGCTCTGAAGTACTGAAGACATGAAATACTTTAACTGTAATCTGCTGCAGACTGAAAAACTCTTTGAGACCCAAAAGTTAAAGTAACTGAGGCAACTTTCTGCAGCAGGGCGGGGCACACGGGAGACGTTACTTCGGTAAAGTTGGAAAGACATTCACTAACTCGAACTTCCAGGATCAATAACTTCTGAGCAAAATGTTATTAAATCACAAACGATGCATCTTTCCTACCGTAGTAAGGTAGACAACGAGCTAAAAACTAATATTCATCAAAACGAGCCGTCCTCCTGGAGACATAACATTGGTCTCTACGAGCAGCCGGCGGACACCCAACATAAATATGTATTAATTTAATAATTAAATAAGATAGTGTCTCCAAACTTACCTCAATTATAACTTGTCTCCTGTAAATTGTACTTAAACTTGTAACACTTAGTAAAAAATAAGCATATTCATATTTTTGGGGGAATATTTTTTACTAAAAATTTAATATATGTCATAATTACATAGTTTGTGATTTAATAACATTTTGCTCAGAAGTTATTGATCCCGGAAATTCAAATCTGTGAATGTCTTTCCAACTTTACCAAATTACATTACGTCATCTGAACAGACCAGGTTAACCAGTTAGTTCCTGTTGAGTTGTCAGTGACGCACCCACAGACAGACGGTAAGATCTACCGGTTACACTTTACTCGAAGTTTTCTACATAAGAGTGACATGACACTGTCATGAACGTGTCATACAATATTATAAACAAGTCATAAATGTTTATGACATAACGCTGTTTTAGAAAGTGTCATTCGGTTTTGTCATGAGAGGTTATGGTTATGTTAGGATTCATGTGTCATGATTGTGTTCAAGGCAACTTTCTGCAGCAGGGAGGGGCACACGGGAGACGTTTACCTTCTGGGCTTTCTGCCAGAAATCTCTTAGGTTTGGACAACAACACTATGTAGTTAAGTTTAGGAAAATATAGTGGTTTGGGTTAAACAACAACTGACTTCCTGTTTTAACATCTGCTATTTCTGCTGTTTTCAGCTGCTCTCCGAGACAAAATGGCTTCCATGTCAGAGGAGGATTTCTGCTGTTTGGTCTGTCATGAAGTCTTTAGAGATCCTATTGTTCTGTCATGTGGCCACAGCTTCTGTAAAGACTGTCTGCAGAGCTGGTGGAGAGAGAAACAGACACAGGAGTGTCCAGTTTGTAAGGAAATATCTTTGTATGAACCACCTCGTAACCTGGAGTTAAAGAAGCTGTGTGAGAGTTTCTTACAGCAGAGAGATTCAGAGGCTCTCCAATCACAACACAAGAAGGAACTCCAGGAAACTCTGGAGCCCTTAAAGGAGAAGTTACAGGTTTTTGAACAAGTTAAAGAGGAGTGTGATCAAACAGCAAAACACCTGAAGGTCCAGGCCCGACGCACAGAGACGCAGATTAAGGATCAGTTTAAGAAGCTTCACCAGTTTCTAAAAGAGGAAGAGGAGGCCAGGATGGCTGCACTGAGGGAGGAAGAGGAGCAGAAGAGTCAGAGGATGAAGGAGAAGATGGAGGCTCTGAGCAGAGAGATAGCAGCTCTTTCAGACACAGTCAGAGCCACAGAGGAGCAGCTGAGAGCTGACCACGTCTCATTCCTGATCAACTACAAGGCTGCAGTGGAAAGAGTCCAGCAGCTCCCCCTGCTGGATGATCCACAGCTGCTCTCAGGAGCTCTGATAGACGAGGCCAAACACCTGGGCAACCTGAGCTTCAACATCTGGAACAAGATGAAGGACATGGTCTCCTACACTCCTCTGGTTCTGGACCCAAACACTGCTCATCCACAACTCATCCTGTCTGAAGATCTGACCAGCGTGAGACGAGGAGAGGAACAGCAGCTTCCTGATAATCCAGAGAGGTTTGATTCTAACCTCTCTGTCCTGGGCTCTGAGGGCTTTACCTCAGGGACTCACAGCTGGGATGTCGAGGTTGGAGACAGTACATTCTGGCTACTGGGTGCGTTAGCAGAGTCTGTCCAGAGGAAGGGACGCATACACTCTGGATTATGGACAATATGTTTCTTTGGAGGTAAATACTCAGCAGTGTCACCACCAGCTCCACGCACTGTTCTCCCGTTTGAGAAGCAGCTTCAGAGGATCAGAGTGACTCTGGACTGGAACAGAGGAAAGCTGTTGTTCTCTGATCCTGATACTAACACACACATACACAGCTTCACACACACTTTCACTGAGAAGATGTTTCCTTCCATTTACACTGATGGTAATCTGAAGATATCACCACTGAAGGTCTGTGTATCAAAACAACAGGTCTGATGAAGTCTGTAGTTTTAGGGTGGTTATAATAATAGTAAACAACTATTCACTTCTCAAGCCTTAATGTGTTCCATCTTTTTACGTAGAAATAATATCTGAACTGAATGATTAAATAAGTTGAAACTTTATATCGGCAGCAGCAAACAGTAACAGAAGTCAGCAGCTTAAATATGATAGCATAATAGTTACAGTTAGCATAATAGCCGGGTTAGCTCAGTCGGTAGAGCAGGCGCACATATATGGAGGTGTATGCCTCGACGCAGAAGGTCTAGCGTTCGAGTCCGACCTGTGACAATTTCCTGCACATCCTCCCCCTTCATATATAGCTGTTCTTTCCATTAAAGGCTGAAATGCCCAAAAAAATCTTCAAAATTTTTACATATACATATGTAAAGGACACGGCTGAATGAAACAAAACTTTTTAAAAAGCTAAAAGATATGTTTATAAATGTAAATATGGATGTTTATATATGTAAATATGGAAGTTTATTAGGGGTGGAACGGTACATGTATTCTTATTGAACTGTAACGGTACAGGCGTCACGTTTCGGCACATGAATTTAAACGGAGAATACACGATATAAAATTAAATAAAACTTGCGTGCAAATTAATTAATGTAATGTGGAACTACTGTTACGCGGTTCTTTAGGGACACCTAATCTGTAGCCCGCCTTAGCTCTGAAGCTCTGAGAACAAGCAACAAACCATATATCCAAGAGCACTTAAATAAGTGTAAATTACGTTATATTAGACAGACTGCTGTTGTAGATTAGTGTTACGTTTCCAGCGTCGCAGCTCCGAACTGTAACGTTAGTTGGGACAGACACCTTGTTTCTTCAGGCTAACCATATTACCTTTAGCCAGGCAGGGAGCAGCTTTCCGCAGTGAAAAATGGCCGGGAGACGTCGTGATAACGTTGCATTAATCAGGTAATTTAAGATGTCTTTGCAGAGAACAGATATGCTATATTTTCAGTTTTGTAGTTGATTGTCTTATTTTGTTTTGTCTGGAAATGATGTGGGATACTTATTGTTTACTGTTTACATCTTACTTTACACACTTCAGGCTGTTGCAGCTAGCTCAGGGGACAGACTGGATGACACTAGGTGGTACAGTCTGAGACAGCTAGCTCAGGGGACAGACTGGAGGACACTAGGTGGTACAGCCTGAGACACCTAGCTCAGGGGACAGACTGGATGACACTAGGTGGTACAGCCTGAGACAGCTAGCTCAGGGGACATACTGGATGACACTAGATGGTACAGCCTGAGACAGCTAGCTCAGGGGAGAGACTGGAGGACACTAGGTGGTACAGCCTGAGACAGCTAGCTCAGGGAGAGACTGGAGGACACTAGGTGGTACAGCCTGAGACAGCTAGCTCAGGGGAGAGACTGGATGACACTAGGTGGTACAGCCTGAGACAGCTAGCTCAGGGGAGAGACTGGAGGACACTAGGTGGTACAGCCTGAGACAGCTAGCTCAGGGGAGAGACTGGATGACACTAGGTGGTACAGCCTGAGACAGCTAGCTCAGGGGAGAGACTGGATGACACTAGGTGGTACAGCCTGAGACAGCTAGCTCAGGGGAGAGACTGGAGGACACTAGGTGGTACAGCCTGAGACATGCACAATAAAAAAATTGCCTTCTGCATTTTTGTTGAATTTTTCCCTCCATTGTACCGAACTCGTACTGAACCGTGATGTCTGAAACGAGGTATGATCCGTACGTTGACTTCTGTGTACCGTTTCAACCCCTAATGATTATATACAGTATGTAAATATGGATATTTAGATGAAACATTATTATTGTCTTTCTGATCTGTCAAAGGCGTAATATACAAAACTGTTTTTTTCCCGACAATTTTTCTGTTTTTATCGCTTTTTTAAAATCCATGCAAACATGCCCCCCCCCCCCCCCCCCCCCAGATAGTTGGAGATCTCAACCCCCCCAATGTTGAACCCAAAGTTACCCCTTTGTGTCTCCATTTACATTGTTGTGATTGTTTGTGTTTAATGTCTGTGTGTAGTTTTGATGTAAGTCATTATTTTGAGATTATAACTGATTATTTTGAGATACTGAGCAGGGTTCGACATAAGCCAATAGCTCGAAGGACCGATGGCCCGGGGATAGTAAGACTGTATGTCGGGTAAGTTGTTTGGCCAATCAAAGTGAGGAGTCAGTTCCTTGTAATTTGATGCTAATGTTGGGTGCAACTCTATCTTTTCTGTTTAACTCTGTAACGGTAGAACTGAATGTATTTGTCTTTTAACATCAATAAATGTCTGTAGTGTGAAACAAAAGCAGTCTTGATCATTGGTAACATTCAGCTCCACCCACTCACACCTGTAACCACGGAGACACAGCAGCAGGCTCCACCCACTCACACCTGTAACCACGACGAGACTCAGACAGGAAGTTACACCTGGACCACGTTCAGCCCCGACAACACGTAGCAACCGGTCTGTTGTGAACTCTCTGCCTTTTTATCACCACGAGTTTACAGACACGACTCTTCTGATTGGCTGTCACCTGGGACTCAGAGCTCACCATTCAGAGGAAACATGTCCTTCAACACGGTAACCATTGCAACACGCCGCTTCTGACTATAGAGAAGTACAGTGCCTTGCGAAAGTATTTGGCTCCCTTGAACTTTTCGACCTTTTGCCACATTTCAGGCTTCAAACATAAAGATATAAAACTGTAATTTTTTGTGAAGAATCAACAACAAGTGGGACACAATCATGAAGTGGAACGAAATATATTGGATATTTCAAACTGTTTTAACAGATAAAAAACTGAAAAATTGGGCGTGCAAAATGATTCAGCCCCTTTACTTTCAGTGCAGCAAACTCTCTCCAGAAGTTCAGTGAGGATCTCTGAATGATCCAATGTTGACCTAAATGACTAATGATGAAAAATAGAATCCACCTGTGTGTAATCAAGTCTCCGTATAAATGCACCTGCTCTGTGATAGTCTCAGAGGTCCGTTTAAAGAGCAGAGAGCATCATGAAGAACAAGGAACACACCAGGCAGGTTCCAGATACTGTTGTGGAGAAGTTTAAAGCTGGATTTGGATACAAAAAGATTTTCCAAGCTTTAAACATCCCAAGGAGCACTGTGCAAGCGATAATATTGAAATGGAAGGAGTATCAGACCACTGCAAATCTACGAAGACCCGGCCGTCCCTCTAAACTTTCAGCTCATACAAGGAGAAGACTGATCAGAGATGCAGCCAAGAGGCCCATGATCACTCTGGATGAACTGCAGAGATCTACAGCTGAGGTGGGAGACTCTGTCCATAGGACAACAATCAGTCATATACTGCACAAATCTGGCCTTTATGGAAGAGTGGCAAGAAGAAAGCCATTTCTTAAAGATATCCATAAAAAGTGTCGTTTAAAGTTTGCCACAAGCCACCTGGGAGACACACCAAACATGTGGAAGAAGGTGCTCTGGTCAGATGAAACCAAAATCAAACTTTTTGGCAACAATGCAAGACGTTATGTTTGGCGTAAAAGCAACACAGCTCATCACCCTGAACACACCATCCCCACTGTCAAACATGGTGGTGGCAGCATCATGGTTTGGGCTGCTTTTCTTCAGCAGGGACAGGGAAGATGGTTAACATTGATGGGAAGATGGATGGAGCCAAATACAGGACCATTCTGGAAGAAAACCTGATGGAGTCTGCAAAAGACCTGAGACTGGGACGGAGATTTGTCTTCCAACAAGACAATGATCCAAAACATAAAGCAAAATCTACAATGGAATGGTTCACAAATAAACATATCCAGGTGTTAGAACGGCCAAGTCAAAGTCCAGACCTGAATCCAATCCAGAATCTGTGGAAAGAACTGAAAACTGCTGTTCACAAACGCTCTCCATCCAACCTCACTGAGCTCCAGCTGTTTTGCAAGGAGGAATGGGCAAAAATGTCAGTCTCTCGATGTGCAGAACTGATAGAGACATACCCCAAGCAACTTACAGCTGTAATCGCAGCAAAAGGTGGCGCTACAAAGTATTAACTTAAGGGGGCTGAATAATTTTGCACGCCCAATTTTTCAGTTTTTTATCTGTTAAAACAGTTTGAAATATCCAATAAATTTCGTTCCACTTCATGATTGAGTCCCACTTGTTGTTGATTCTTCACAACAAATTACAGTTTTATATCTTTATGTTTGAAGCCTGAAATGTGGCAAAAGGTTGAAAAGTTCAAGGGGGCCGAATACTTTCGCAAGGCACTGTAGCTCATAAAACCACACTTCATAACATCTGAACTGTCCCTTTAAGATAAAACTCATCAGCTGACTGAAAAAGCTCCACACATTACATCATCTGAGACAAACCAGGTAACATGTTAGTTCCTGTTGAGTTGTCAGTGAGAAGAGACGCACCCAAAAACGGACGGTAAGATTCACCTTTTATTACAAAGCTGTAACTTTAACTGAGGGAGGATAGTTACAGGAAGGAGCTCTGAAGTACTGAAGACATGAAATACTTTAACTGTAATCTGCTGCAGACTGAAAAACTCTTTGAGACCCAAAAGTTAAAGTAACTGAGGCAACTTTCTGCAGCAGGGCGGGGCACACGGGAGACGTTACTTCGGTAAAGTTGGAAAGACATTCACTAACTCGAACTTCCAGGATCAATAACTTCTGAGCAAAATGTTATTACATCACAAACGATCTTTCCTCCCGTAGTAAGGTAGACAACAAGCTACTTATTTTCATCAAAACGAGCCGTCCTCCTGGAGAAATAACTTTGGTCTCTAAGAGCAGCCGGCGGTGAGACGAGTGCTTAGGGACAACACACAAAAAAAATATTTATTAATTTAATGACTAAATAAGGTAGTGTCTCCAAACTTACCTCAATTATTACTTATCTCTTGCTAGTGGTACTACAGCACTTACTTTAAAAAATTAAGCGTACTCATAATTTTTTGGGAATATTTTTTTGCTAAAAAAATGTAATAAAAGTCATAATTACGTTGTTTGTGATTTAAATCAATGCAGCCATAACAATTTTTGTAAAAATACTTAACAGATGTTTACTTTAGCTCAATTACCAATGATATATACATCATTTATGGTTCATATTTTCCATTTACCCATGTGAGATCACATCTATGATCATATGGATACAGTGGAAAATGAATTAAAAAAGATGAAGAACTGGTTTGATGCAAATAAACACTGAACTTAAGTAAAACTAAATTTATAATTTTTGGTAATCGTGCAATAACTTTACACAAAAAACGTATGATTAATGACATTGAAATAGAAAAAGTAAAAGAACTTAAATTTCTGGGAGTAATAATACATGAAAAATTATGTTGGAAGCTACATATACAGTATATTAAGGCTAAATTATCCAAATATGATCATTTTTGTTTTTGTGAGAAAATAAGGAAATTCAATTATTAAAAAGGTTAAAAAATAGAAACGATCAAAGATTTTTGATCATTATTGGTGCTTATTTCTTAGAACTTAATCAGAACTGGTGAAAGTGCTCGAAATGTAACAATGTTGTAACTTTGTGTGGGAATAGCAGGTGCAGAAAGACAAAATAGTTTCATAGCACCTACATTTAAATACACTAAAAACAGCTCATATGTCAACCGGTTCTCATTCTGAACTCGTAACATCAGGACGTTTGGACAGCGGCCGTCAGTGTCTGATGCGACGTAAAAGGCGTCCTTCAGCGTATTTATGAAACGTACCGGGGAGAGCAGCAGTTAGAGAGGATTTAGAGAGGAGTATGTAAGGAGGTTGGTTGGGGGGGGGGGGGGGGGTCAAACACAGGACTTTCACCAGGAGAGCGGGGTCCACGTCCCGCTTGTCACGCTCGCTATAGTCGCTTTTTACTTTCCTCCCACGTGTCACAGAACCGTACGCCCACCCACGACCTTTTCCTTAACATAACTGCATCAAAAGGGACGGCGATAGTCCCGACCAAGCGCGTTTACTTATAGCGCTAAAGGGACGGCGATAGTCCCGACCAAGCGCGTTTACTTATAGCGCTAAAGGGACGGCGATAGTCCCGACCAAGCGCGTTTACTTATAGCGCTAAAGGGACGGCGATAGTCCCGACCAAGCGCGTTTACTTATAGCGCTAAAGGGACGGCGATAGTCCCGACCAAGCGCGTTTACTTACAGCGCTAAAGGGACGGCGATAGTCCTGACCAAGGGAGGGCAATAGCCCAGACCAAGCGCGTTTACTTATAGCGCTAAAGGAGACCTTTAGCATCAATAAGAACGACAAAGGCACCTGACCAAACGTCCCTATTTTATGAGATGGGTGTGAGAATGTGTTGCATATGTAATAGTTATGTGTAGGGGGTGTACCATGTGAAGTCATTGGAAATAAGTTATTTTTTACGTTCTTCACAGAAAATGAGCCAAGGCCAATGAGTTTGAGTTAGAAGAAATAATAAATAGCATAATTCTTCTTTTAGCAAACATTAGAAATGGGTCCCACAGACCTGAACAACACACACGGGTTAAATAAGGTAGTGTCTCCAAACTTACCTTAATTATAACTTGTCTCCTGCTAGTTATTCTACAGCACTTACTTTAAAAAAAATAAACATATTCTTAATTTTGGGGGAATACATTTTGCTAAAAAAATCTAATATATGTCATAATTACATTGTGTGTGTGATTTAATAACATTTTTCTCAGAAGTTATTGATCTCGGAAATTCAAATCTGTGAATGTCTTTCCAGCTTTACCAAAGTACATTACATCATCTGAGACAGACCAGGTAAACCAGTTAGTTCCTGTTGAGTTGTCAGAGAGAAGAGACGCACCCAAAGACAGACGGTAAGATTTACCTTTTATTACAAAATTGTGACTTTAACTGAGGGAGGATAGTTACAGGAAGGAGCTCTGAAGTACTGAAGAAGTGAAATACTTTAACTGTAATCTGCTGCAGACTGAAAAACACTCAAAGACTCAAAGTGAAAGTAACTGAGGCAACTTTCTGCAGCAGGGAGGGACACGGGAGACATTTGCCTTCTGGGCTTTCTGCCAGGAATCTCTTGATTGAGACAACAACACTACTTATATGAGTTAAGGAAAAGATAGTGGTTTGAGTTAAAATAAACCCTTCTGGCAGACCGCCATGAAGGCAAACTTGTCCTGTGTACGAAGGAAACACAACTGACATGTTTTAACGTCTGCTTTTTCTGCTGTTTTCAGCTGCTCTCCGGGACAAAATGGCTTCCATGTCAGAGGAGGATTTCTGCTGTTTTCAGCTGCTCTCAGAGACAACATGGCTTCTATGTCAGAGGAGGATTTCTGCTGTTCGGTCTGTCATGAAGTCTTTAGAGATCCTGTTGTTCTGTCATGTAGCCACAGCTTCTGTAGAGACTGTCTGAAGAGCTGGTGGAGAGAGAAAAAGGCACAGGAGTGTCCAGTTTGTAAGAAAAGATCAAAAAGGCCAGAACCACCTCGTAACCTGGAGTTAAAGAAGCTGTGTGAGGCCTTCTTCCAGCGGAGAGATCAGAGAGCTTCAGAGGCTCTCTGCAGTCTGCACTCTGAGAAACTCAAACTCTTCTGTCTGGACCATCAGCAGCCGGTGTGTCTCGTCTGCAGAGATTCAGAAAAACACTCCAACCACAGATTCAGACCCATTGATGAAGCTGCACGACAACACAAGAAGGAACTCCAGGAAACTCTGGAGCCCTTAAAGGAGAAGTTAAAGGTTTTTGAACAAGTTAAAGTGGAGAGTGATCAAACAGCAAAACACCTGAAGGTCCAGGCCCGACGCACAGAGACGCAGATTAAGGATCAGTTTAAGAAGCTTCACCAGTTTCTAGAAGAGGAAGAGGAGGCCAGGATGGCTGCACTGAGGGAGGAAGAGGAGCAGAAGAGTCAGAGGATGAAGGAGAAGATGGAGGCTCTGAGGAGAGAGATAGCAGCTCTTTCAGACACAGTCAGAGCCACAGAGGAGCAGCTGAGAGCTGAAGACATCTCATTCCTGATCAACTACAAGGCTGCAGTGGAAAGAGTCCGGCAGCTCCTCCTGCTGGATGATCCACAGCTGCTCTCAGGAGCTCTGATAGACGAGGCCAAACACCTGGGCAACCTGAGCTTCAACATCTGGAACAAGATGAAGGACCTGGTCTCCTACTATCCTCTGGTTCTGGACCCAAACACTGCTCATCCAACCCTCATCCTGTCTGAAGATCTGACCAGTGTGAGATGGGGAGAGAAACAGAAGCTTCCAGATAATCCAGAGAGGTTTGATAGATACTTCTCTGTCCTGGGCTCTGAGGGCTTTAACTCAGGGACTCACAGCTGGGATGTCGAGGTTGGAGACAGTACAGTCTGGTTTCTGGGTGTGTTAGCAGAGTCTGTCCAGAGGAAGGGAAGCATATGGTCTGGATTATGGGCAATATATTTCTGTAGAGGTAAATACTCAACATGGTTTCCATCAGGTCCAAAGACTGATCTCCCGTTTAAGCAGCTCCAGAGGATCAGAGTGACTCTGGACTGGAACAGAGGAAATCTGTTGTTCTGTGATCCTGATACTGACACACACATACACACCTACACACACACTTTCACTGAGAAGATGTTTCCATTCATTCTCACTGAGGATAATCTGAAGATATCACCACTGAAGGTCTGTGTCACTAAACAACAGGTCTGAAGGAGTCTGTAGTTTTAGGGTGATAATATTAGTAAACAACTATTCACTTCTTAAACGTTAATGTGTTCAATCTTTTTATGTAGAAATAATATTTGAACTGAATGATACAATGAGTTCAAACTTAATATTGGTAATAGCAAACAGTAACAGGAGTCAGCAGTTTAAATATGAGAGAATATAAACAGAATAATGGTTGTTAATATAAAGGGTAGTAAACTGATTGCAGCGGTAAAGGAGACGGCTGAATGAAACACAACAAAAGGTTTTAAACAGCTAAAAGACATGTTTATATATGTAAATATTATGGATGCACCTTCTGTAGTGGAATGGCTTCGAAAGACGACCAAAAACGCTTGTATTTTACTGTGAACATTTACTGTTCAATATGTTGCAGTTTTACACACAAGAACGTGAGCAACTTAAGCTTGACGGACATGTTTTGCATCTAGCATCTCATGTTCCTCTCAGTAAGCTAGCAAGAGTACACAACAGACAACTTCTGTGTAGACTTCTTCAAAATAAAAGCACTTCCTGTGGCAGTTCGTAGTAAAACTAAATTAATGTTAAACAAATAAGGTGGTGTACCTTTTCACATATCAGCTGTACTGTAAATAATGTAAATAGTGAGTTTTAATCACACTATAATTTACCATTTCCTTTAGACTGTTTAAACTAAACAACATGAATTTCTTATTTAAGTGCTTTAAACAAACATTTCACAACACCTTCATCATACACTGGTTAGCCAAAATATGCCAAACAAGATTGTCACTAATCTGGCGATAGCGATGTGCTTTCCTACGATGTGAAAAGAGTGAATTCAACATTACGTTGTTACATTGAAATATTTTAGAGGCTGTGGCCGTTGTTGACTTCATTAATGTGTTGACTGAGTTCATGGACTGAGGATGGGATGAGGATTCGGTATCTGGTTTCGGGTTAATATGGATGTTTAGATGAAACATTATTGTTGTTCTGATCTGTCAAAGGTGTAATACACAGAACTGGGCTTTTTCCCAAGTTTTAGTTTGTTTTCAATGTTTTGTCTCTTTTTATGAGGTGTAATCCCGACAATTTTTCAGATGTTTTTATCGCTTTTTAAAAATCCATGCAGACATGCCCCCCCCCCCCCCCCCCAGATAGTTGGAGATCTCAACCCCCCTAATGTTGAACCCAAAGTTACCCCTTTGTGTCTCCATTTACATTGTTGTGATTGTTTTAGTGTTTAATGTCTGTGTGTAGTTTTGATGTAAGTCATTATTTTGAGATTATAACTGATTATTTTGAGATACTGAGTAGGGTTCAACATAAGCCAATAGCTCGAAGGACCGATGGCCCGGGGATAGTAAGACTGTATGTCGGGCAAGTTGATTGGCCAATCAAAGTGAGGAGTCAGTTCCTTGTAATTTGATGCTAACATTGGGTGCAACTCTCTTTTCTTTTTAACTCTGTAACGGTAGAACTGAATGTATTTGTTTATTTATTTTTGACATCAATAAATGTCTGTGTTGTGAAATAAAAGCAGTCTTGATCATTGGTAACTTTCAGCTGTGGCTGCTGAGACACAGAGACACACAATGACGTTAAGATGAATGATTTTGGTTCATGTGTTGATGTCTCAGGGTGTCTGGGAGGCCAACTTTGATCACAGCGTGCAAACAGTTATTTGACCGTCGCTGCACTTCTCTCACTGCATTTCCTGTCCAACCACATAATCAGACCCATCGATGAAGCTGCACGACAACACAAGAAGGAACTTCAGGAAACTCTGGAGCCCTTAAAGGAGAAGTTAGCTGAGAGCTGAAGTCGTTTGGACAGCTGTCTGCACTTCTTTCACTGCATTTCCTGTCTCCTGTCTGCTGCAAACTTTCAAAATAAGACCAACAAATTCACCATGAAAATGTAAACATCTTCATAGCCCGGATAGAATCAGAGTTCTTATAACCCGTTAACAGAACTAGAGAACTCCTTCAGTAACCGGGGGATTCCTGCATGTTTACACCTTAACCGGGCTGTGAAAGAGCTGAAAAACGTATAAATGTAGCGTACACTTAAATTATATATATGTTTTTAGGAGCCTAAAATGTGCAGCTGCCCCGTATGCAGCAGGATATTGCTTAGCTTCTGACTACAGAGAAGTATCTCATGAAACCACACTTCATAACATCTGAACTGTCCCTTTAAGATAAAACTCAGCTGACTGAGAAAGCTCCACACCTTACATTACATCATCTGAACAGACCAGGAAACCAGTTAGTTCCTGTTGAGTTGTCAGAGAGAAGAGACGCACCGACACACAGACGGTAAGATTTACCTTTTAATACAAAGCTGTGACTTTAACTGAGGGAGGATAGTTACAGGAAGGAGCTCTGAAGTACTGAAGAAGTGAAATACTTTAACTGAGGGAGGATAGTTACAGGAAGGAGCTCTGAAGTACTGAAGAAGTGAAATACTTTAACTGTAATCTGCTGCAGACTGAAAAAACACTTTGAGACTCAAAGTGAAAGTAACTGAGGCAACTTTCAGCTGCAGGGCGGGACACGGGAGACGTTTGCCTTCTGGGCTTTCTGCCAGGAATCTCTTAGGCCTCCTGCACACTGGCTGCGTGGCGTCTGCGTGGCGTTTTCTATGTCCTTGCACACCAGAAAGGTGTCTGACGCGGCGCTGCTGCTGCTAGCCTTGTCGGTACACATGGATGTTTCCATAAACATAAATATATACTGATCTGATTACAGCAAAGACAACGTCGGCAGTATTGACGGAGAAATAGGCTCCTGAATAATTCCTGCTGTACAGGTGCAATATCTGAAAATCAACAATTATTTGCTGTTATTTTTTAAAATGACATTTCTATCTGCATTTATGTCAAAACCTCGAGACTTTCAAACATCAACATGTCATTTATTAAATGTATTCGTGTCAAAATGACATATAAACATCTTTTCATATTCTATGTTGTCTGGAAACGCTTCCAACACGTTGGCGTGTCGCATGAAAAATAGGCGTCGGTCCTATTTATAGCACGCACGCGTTTTCTGAGACGTGTGCGTCACGCAGGCAGCGTGCACGCTCTGACCCGTTACCCTTCCAGACCTAAAGTCATTTTTACAATTCATTGTCCGTGGTTTTATTTTCTAAAAAAACTAGAGAACTATAGCTCATATAAATTATGCTCATAACTCATATAAAGGACAAACTATTTACATTTCTTCAAAAAGGCCCAAATGTAGGCCAAATCTCAAAACAGTGACGCCATTCTTCTCTGTAGAACGGTAATAGACGATATTTGGTCACATCTGACTAGTCTGACTTGTGTTAGTGATCTTCTTCTCACAATGAACGATCTTTGTTCTCCCTCGGATGCCCATATAAGGCGTAATGTGTGACGGACCTGCCTTCCCATTGGTTGAAAAAACATCAACACACTCTCGCAAAGCATCATGGGAGATTTACGCTAGACGGTAGACAGAGCTAGTGGCAGAAATGACGGAAAAAAATATAAATTATGGACGTAAGAGTTTGGATTTAACGACCCCGAAAAAGGCACAAGTTCCAGGCTGGATAGAAAATCACTTGTAAGTGCTAGAAAGACACCAAAGACACCAAAGACACCAAAGACACCAAAGACACATCCGTGACGGCTAGCTCTTTAGCTTTTAGCTGCAAAAATCGGTAAATCTTTTATGGTTATTAAATGATTGAAATATGAATCAAAGGTGCCATTTTGGGTCATATACGATCATTTCGGTCACGGAGGGTTAACATGGGAGCTGAAATAAAAACGGACACGCCACGCAGCCAGTGTGCAGACGGCCTTAGGTTTAGGCAACAACACTACTTAGTTTAGTTCAGGAAAAGATAGTGGTCTGGGTTAAAATAAACCCGTCTGGCAGACCGCCCTGAAGGCAAACTTGTCCCGTGTGTGGACAACTGACTTCCTGTTTTAACGTCTGCTGTTTCTGTTGTTTTCAGCTGCTCTCAGAGACAACATGGCTTCTATGTCAGAGGAGGATTTCTGCTGTTCGGTCTGTCATGAAGTCTTTAGAGATCCTGTTGTTCTGTCATGTAGCCACAGCTTCTGTAAAGACTGTCTGCAGAGCTGGTGGAGAGAGAAACAGACACAGGAGTGTCCAGTTTGTAAGAGAAGATCTTCAAAGCCAGAACCACCTCTTAGTCTCGTGTTGAAGAAGCTGTGTGAGAGTTTCTTACAGCAGAGAGATCAGAGAGCTTCAGAGGCTCTCTGCAGTCTGCACTCGGAGAAACTCAAACTCTTCTGTCTGGACCATCAGCAGCCAGTGTGTCTCGTCTGCAGAGATTCAGAAAAACACACCAACCACAGAATCAGACCCATCAATGAAGCTGCTAAACAATGCAAGAAGGAACTCCAGGAAACTCTGGAGCCCTTAAAGGAGAAGTTAAAGGTTTTTGAACAAGTTAAAGTGAAGTGTGATCAAACAGCAAAACACCTAAAGGTCCAGGCCCGACGCACAGAGACGCAGATTAAGGATCAGTTTAAGAAGCTTCACCAGTTTCTAGAAGAGGAAGAGGAGGCCAGGATGGCTGCACTGGGGGAGGAAGAGGAGCAGAAGAGTCAGAGGATGAAGGAGAAGATGGAGGCTCTGAGCAGAGAGATAGCAGCTCTTTCAGACACAGTCAGAGCCACAGAGGAGCAGCTGAGAGCTGAAGACGTCTCATTACTGATCAACTACAAGGCTGCAGTGGAAAGAGTCCGGCAGCTCCCCCTGCTGGATGACCCACAGCTGCTCTCAGGAGCTCTGATAGACGAGGCCAAACACCTGGGCAACCTGAGCTTCAACATCTGGAACAAGATGAAGGACCTGGTCTCCTACACTCCTCTGGTTCTGGACCCAAACACTGCTCATCCAACCCTCATCCTGTCTGAAGATCTGACCAGTGTGAGACGAGGAGATGAACAGCAGCTGCCTGATAATCCAGAGAGGATTGATAATTACTTCTCTGTCCTGGGCTCTGAGGGCTTTACCTCAGGGACTCACAGCTGGGATGTCGAGGTTGGAGACAGTAAAGCCTGGGAACTGGGTGTGTTAGCAGAGTCTGTCCAGAGGAAGGGACTCATATGGTCTGGATTTTGGACAATAGGGTTCTCTAAAGGTCAATACTCAGCAGTGTCTCCATCAGCTCCAGTCAATGATCTCCCGTTTAAGAAGCTCCAGAGGATCAGAGTGACTCTGGACTGGAACAGAGGAAAGCTGTCGTTCTCTGATCTTGATACTAACACACACATACACACCATCACACACACTTTCACTGAGAAGATGTTTCCATACATTTACACTGTTGGTAATCTGAAGATATCACCACTGAAGGTCTGTGTCACTAAACAACAGGTCTGAAGGAGTCTGTAGGTTTAGGGTGATAATAATAGTAAACAACTATTCACTTCTTAAACGTTAATGTGTTCAATCTTTTTATGTAGAAATAATATCTGAACTGAATCATAAAATAAGTTCAAACTTTATATCTGCAGCAGCAAACAGTAACAGGAGTCAGCAGATTAAATATGAAAGAATATAAACAGAATAATGGTCGTTAATATAAAGGGTAGTACACTGATTACAGCGGTAAAGGAGACGGCTGAATGAAACAACGAAAGGTTTTAAAAAGCTAAAAGACATTTAAATATGTAAATATGGATGTTTATATATGTAAATATGGATGTTTAGATGAAACATTATTATTGTTGTTCTGATCTGTCGAAGGCGTAATATACAAAACTGGATTTTTTTCCCAAGTTTTAGTACTTTTTCAATGTTTTTGTTGCCTTTATTCAGTACTTTTTAGAGAAAAAAATGTCATCAATTTCGGCGCCATTCTTAAAAAAAAAAGAAAAAAAAAAAAGACATTTTTGTTGTCGTTTTTTTGACGTTTTTTTTACGAGTTTTATTCCTGACCATTTTTCTGATGTTTTTATCGCTTTTTAAAAATCCATGCAGATATGTCCCCCCCCCCCTAGATATTTGGAGATCTCAACCCCCCCAATGTTGAACCCAAAGTTACCCCTTTGTGTCTCCATTTACATTGTTGTGATTGTTTTAGTGTTTAATGTCTGTGTGTAGTTTTGATGTAAGTCATTATTTTGAGATTATAACTGATTATTTTTAGATACTGAGTAGGGTTCGACATAAGCAACGGCCCGATGTCCCGGGACACTAAGACTGTATGTCGGGCTAGTTGATTGTTCAGCCAATCAAAATGAGGAGTCAGTTCCTTGTAATTTGATGCTAACGTTGGGTGCAACATTATCTTTTCTTTTTAACTCTGTAACGGTAGAACTGAATGTATTTGTCTTTTAACGTCACTAAATGTCTGTTGTGTGAAATAAAAGCAGTGTTGATCGTTGGATAACATCCACCATTCAGAGGAAATATGTCCATCAACATGGTAACCATAGCAACTTGCTGCTCACCGTTTAGAGACCGGACCACCGAGACACAGACAGGAAGTTACATCTGACTTTGGAGAATCTGAACAATCCCTTTAACACACAGTAACACCAACAGAGCAGCAACAGCCAGCGTGTTCTACGAGCTTAAATCACTGGTTGGGTCAAAGGAGTCTGGTGGCTTCAGTTATGTCTGACAGCAAAGAGCTGGACATACTCTACATATAGCACACACTTCCATGACAGGGCGTATCAATATACTTAAAATTAATGTTCTTCCGAAATTTCTTTACCTGTTTCATTCCATTCCTCTTGGACCAAGAAAGTGGATCACATCAGTCCAGTTCTGAAGTCTCTACACTGGCTTCCTGTGCCTCAAAGAATTGATTTCAAAATACTTCTGCTGGTTTATAGATCACTAAACGGTTTAGGGCCAAAATACATTTCTGATCTGCTACTACACTCAGAACCACCCAGACCTCTCAGGTGGTCTGGGACAGGTCCATTATGACCCACCCAGACCTCTCAGGTTGTCTGGGACAGGTCTCCTACACTATGACCCATCCAGACCTCTCAGGTCGTCTGTGACAGGTCTACTACACTATGACCCACCCAGACCTCTCAGGTGGTCTGGGACAGGTCTACTACACTATGACCCACCCAGACCTCTCAGGTGGTCTGGGACAGGTCTGCTACACTATGACCCACCACCCAGACCTCTCAGGTCGTCTGGGACAGGTCTGCTACACTATGACCCACCACCCAGACCTCTCAGGTCGTCTGGGACAGGTCTCCTACACTATGACCCACCACCCAGACCTCTCAGGTCGTCTGGGACAGGTCTCCTACACTATGACCCGTCCAGACCTCTCAGGTCGTCTGGGACAGGTCTCCTACACTATGACCCGTCCAGACCTCTCAGGTCGTCTGTGACAGGTCCACTATGACCCACCCAGACCTCTCAGGTCGTCTGTGACAGGTCCACTATGACCCACCCAGACCTCTCAGGTGGTCTGGGACAGGTCTCCTACACTATGACCCATCCAGACCTTTCAGGTCGTCTGTGACAGGTCTACTACACTATGACCCACCCAGACCTCTCAGGTCGTCTGGGACAGGTCCATTATGACCCACCCAGACCTCTCAGGTTGTCTGGGACAGGTCTCCTACACAATGACCCATCCAGACCTCTCAGGTCGTCTGTGACAGGTCTACTACACTATGACCCACCCAGACCTCTCAGGTGGTCTGGGACAGGTCTACTACACTATGACCCACCCAGACCTCTCAGGTGGTCTGGGACAGGTCTGCTACACTATGACCCACCCAGACCTCTCAGGTGGTCTGGGACAGGTTTACTACACTATGACCCACCCAGACCTCTCAGGTGGTCTGGGACAGGTCTACTACACTATGACCCACCCAGACCTCTCAGGTCGCCTGGGACAGGTCTACTACACTATGACCCACCCAGACCTCTCAGGTGGTCTGGGACAGGTCCACTATGACCCCCCAGACCTCTCAGGTCGTCTGGGACAGGTCTCCTACACTATGACCCACCCAGACCTCTCAGGACGCCTGGGACAGGTCTACTACACTATGACCCACCCAGACCTCTCAGGTGGTCTGGGACAGGTCCACTATGACCCCCCAGACCTCTCAGGTGGTCTGGGACAGGTCTCCTACACTATAACCCACCCAGATCTCTCAGGCAGCCTGGGACAGGTCTACTACACTATGACCCACCCAGACCTCTCAGATGGTCTGGGACAGGTCCACTCACGGTGAACGGTCACATGGTCTCTAAACAGTCCTCTCACGGTGAACAGGTCACATAATAATATATATAGAGCTTGTACTACTATATAGAGCTGGTACTACTATATACTACTATATAGAGCTGATACTATTATATACTACTATATAGAGCTGGGACTATTATATACTACTATATAGAGCTGGTACTACTATATAGAGCTGGTACTACTATATACTACTATATAGAGCTGATACTATTATATACTACTATATAGAGCTGATACTATTATATACTACTATATAGAGATGGGACTATTATATACTACTATATAGAGCTGATACTATTATATACTACTATATAGAGCTGGGACTATTATATACTACTATATAGAGCTGGTACTATTATATACTACTATATAGAGCTGGTACTATTATATACTACTATATAGAGCTGGGACTATTATATACTACTATTATATAGAGCTGGTACTATTATATACTACTATATAGAGCTGGTACTACTATATACTACTATATAGAGCTGGTACTATTATATACTACTATTATATAGAGCTGGGACTATTATATACTACTATATAGAGCTGGTACTACTATATACTACTATATAGAGCTGGTACTATTATATACTACTATATAGAGCTGGGACTATTATATACTACTATATAGAGCTGGTACTACTATATAGAGCTGGGACTATTATATACTACTATATAGAGCTGGTACTACTATATAGAGCTGGGACTATTATATACTACTATATAGAGCTGGGACTATTATATACTACTATATAGAGCTGGGACTATTATATACTACTATATAGAGCTGGTACTATTATATACTACTATATAGAGCTGGGACTATTATATACTACTATATAGAGCTGGTACTATTATATACTACTATATAGAGCTGGGACTATTATATACTACTATATAGAGCTGGTACTATTATATACTACTATATAGAGCTGGTACTATTATATACTACTATATAGAGCTGGGACTATTATATACTACTATATAGAGCTGGGACTATTATATACTACTATATAGAGCTGGTACTATTATATAATACTATATAGAGCTGGTACTATTATATACTACTATATAGAGCTGGTACTATTATATACTACTATATAGAGCTGGTACTATTATATACTACTATATAGAGCTGGTACTATTATATACTACTATATAGAGCTGGTACTATTATATACTACTATATAGAGCTGGTACTATTATATACTACTATATAGAGCTGGTACTATTATATACTACTATATAGAGCTGGTACTATTATATACTACTATATAGAGCTGGTACTACTATATACTACTATATAGAGCTGGTACTATTATATACTACTATATAGAGCTGGGACTATTATATACTACTATATAGAGCTGGGACTATTATATACTACTATATAGAGCTGGTACTATTATATACTACTATATAGAGCTGGTACTATTATATACTACTATATAGAGCTGGTACTATTATATACTACTATATAGAGCTGGTACTACTATATACTACTATATAGAGCTGGTACTATTATATACTACTATATAGAGCTGGTACTATTATATACTACTATATAGAGCTGGTACTATTATATACTACTATATAGAGCTGGTACTATTATATACTACTATATAGAGCTGGTACTATTATATACTACTATATAGAGCTGGTACTATTATATAGTACTATATAGAGCTGGTACTATTATATACTACTATATAGAGCTGGTACTATTATATAGTACTATATAGAGCTGGGACGGAGTCAGAACGCAGCCGTTTTGAAGTCAGTGGAAATACACACATTATACACACACTGACTTTAATGGAAACTTAATGACTCCGTCGACGTTACGCAACCGTTACGCAGACGTTACGCAGACGTTACGCAGCCGTTACGCAGACGTTACGCAGACGTTACGCAACCGTTACGCAGACGTTACGCAGACGTTATGCAGACGTTATGCAGACGTTACGCAGACGTTACGCAGACGTTATGCAACCGTTACGCAGACGTTACGCAGACGTTACGCAGACGTTACGCAGCCGTTACGCAGCCGTTACGCAGCCGTTACGCAGCCGTTACGCAGACGTTACGCAGACGTTACGCAGACGTTACGCAGACGTTACGCAGCCGTTACGCAGCCAGGGGAAATTGCCGGTTACCGTGAAGGTCTGATTTGCTCCTGTATTATTTGTTGTAGTGTGATTACTTTCTGACAATTAATAAACACACTTGTTGAAAACAATATAGCAAACACTTTCAGTTATAGTTACTTGTGTTTTACTTGAGTATTTCTATTTTAAGATACTTTATACTTCGACTCCGAGACAACAGAACTCTGCAGTCAAGTTTCCAACTAAAGTCAGTTCAAATTTGGGCTGAATTGTTCCAAAAACAATGAAAACTAAACTAATTCCTGTTTCCCTCAAATCCTGTTGGGTGAATATTACTATATATATATATATATATATATATATATATATATATATATATATATATATATATATATATATATATATATCTCAACAACTGCTGAAGGTATTTCTCCAAAATAAAGCAAGTAATAAGACACGAAAAAGTGAATGTTTTGGGACAAAGTGAATGTGTTTCTGGCATACTGAACAGTTTGGAAACGGGTTCTGGTTGGTGGTTTCTGGCCTCAGAGTCTGGCTCTCAATACATACACCAGAGCAGAGAGAGGAGCTGAACACACACACACACACACACACACACACACACACACACACAGAGCGTCTCACTATCTTTGTGGGGACCCGTCATTGACATAATGCATTCCCTAGCCCCTTACCCTAACCTTAACCATCACCACTAGATGCCTAACCTTAACCCTTACCCTCACCCTAACCATAACCTAATTCTAACCCTAATCCTAAAACCAAGTCTTAACCCTCAAACAGACCTTTAACCTTGTGGGCTCCAGCATTTTGGGCCCACAAGTATACTGGACTCCCGGTTTTTGGACCCCACAAATATAGTAAAATAAGCACACACACACACACACACACACACACACACACACACACACACACACACACACACACACACACACACACACACACACACACACACACACACACACACACACACACACACAGAGAACATGTGGAAGTGATTGTGGAGGAAACAGGAAGCTGCAGCTGAGATCTGGCAGAGATTTGACTGTTTTGGTTCTATGAGAAGAAGTTTCTCAACAACACAGAGACTCTCAGTAACTACGTCTCTCTCAGACTTTAGAAAAGATACACACTATATATATATATATATATATATATATATATATATATATATATATATATATATAAATAAAATATATACTTCTAAGTGACTGTTAGTGCAGAAGTAAGAACAATAATAACTTTCATCTCTGTCTGCAGAATTATTAATTAATTAATTAATTAATTAATT
>CM042331.1:32284589-32307089 GCA_023566125.1 Zingel zingel | reverse complement strand
GTGTGTGTGTGTGTGTGTGTCAGCTGCCAGGTTACTCTCAGTAATCTGTCAGGAACTGGATCCTCGGCTGGTTAACGGCACTAATATTTATATCAGGGACACTGAGGAAACACTTGAAATACCTGACGGGAAACGGTGACGGATCTGATTGGTCCCTGCAGCTGTCAATCATCTTGCAGTAAAATAAAACCCCAGTGCACGCAGCCTTAATCCCCTCATAATCTAAAAATACCCCAACAATGAGGCAGAAGGAGCCTTGAGCCCGCAGCCTTCTTTTTATATTCCCAACAGAACTCCATTCAAAAATCTGACGTTTAAAGCTAAAACATGTGCAGTTAAAGTTACAGTTTGAAGAACTTTCTACAAGTCAGGAAGGACATTTTACAACAAACAGCTGGAGTTGCTTTAAGATTGTAAAACTGTAAAAACTTATAAACAGATGCTCTGATGCCTGTTGTATTTATATTTACTGATACAATTATCTTCGGATGCGAGAAGTTCAAATGTAGTTTGAAACACACACACATCTTTAAATGGCAGAATTTTGAATGGAATTTGGTGAAGCGTTTTTTCCACACACGGGTAAACACACACACACACACACCTGTGTCTCTCTCTCCAGGGCAGAAATGAGCCTCCTGGTCTCCCCCATCAGGACTTCCTCGGACTCTCTGCTGCAGATGTCGGGGGCGGGTTGGTTCTGCCCGGACCGTAGCCGGTTCCGTGCCACCATCAGGGTCTGGTAGAAGAGACACCCCCCCCACCCCGAGCAGCAACAGCAGCGGGCCGGGGCAGCACCGGCGACGGAGCAGCATCCCGCCGGCTGAAGCCAGGAGGCACCGCATGGGAGGAAGATCCTTCACGTCCTCATCTTCATCTCCGTACTGACGGCTGCTGGCTTTAGTCCGTACATAAAGAGGGTTTTATTTGGGGGGGAAAGGGCGTTCTGATGGATTATATTCACGCCGATTTCACCAGTGGATCCATAAGAGTCTGAAGAAGAATGAAGTCATGTTTTACGTCCAGACCACTTTCATCAAGAACGAATCTAATTTTAAAACAGACTGATTCTTTAGGCGGACGCGGATCTCAGTGACAGCAGGGCTGTTAAAGAGTGTTTTATTAAAATAAAAAGCCTTCTGATGGATTCAAATATAGCCGAATTCGCCAGTGGATCCATACGAGTCTGAAGAATGATTAACTCATGGTTGGAGTCCAAGGAACTGTCATTAAGAACGGTTCTAATTTAAAAACGCACTGATACGTGAGGCGGATGCGGATATAACTGACAGCAGGATTTTAAAGTGTGTTTTATTAAAATAAAAAGCTTTCTAAAGTATTATATTTGAGCCGAATTCACTAGTGGATCCTTATCCTTGAGGTAAAGTATTAACTCTTTTTTTTAAGTCCAAACATATTTCACCAAGAACGAATCAAATTTAAAAACGCACATTTTAAGATGCGGACGCTCTCTGCGGAGCGGATTCATCTCCTCACTGACGACGGGACCGTTAAAGAGTGTTATCTTTGAATAAAAAGCCTTCTAATCGATTATAATCATGCTTAATTTAATAACGGATCATTAAGACTCTTAAAGTATTAACTCATCTTTTTTTAAAGTCCAATAAACTTGGATTGAAAACGGTTGAAATTTAAAAACACACTAATTCTTGAAGCAGATTATATTGATGCCGAATTCACTATTGGATCCAGAAAAGTCTGTAAAAGTGTTAACTCATGTTTTAAGTCCCAACAACTGTCATTGAGAACGGATGAAAGTTAAAAACACTAATTCTTGAGGCGGACGCCAAACAGAAGCAGAAGAGCCGTGAACGGGCGCGGTGACGCGGCGAAGTTCGCTCCAGGGCAGCCGAACTGCAGCTCACTCAGATCATATGATTCCTCTAATTACCCTGCTGCGTTAGTCCCGATCCACACAGCGCTGCTCTCATCCAAACAACACAGACGCCCAGTCAGCTGAAGACTCAAAGTAACACAGCAATCATAACGGACCCGTTAACGTGACTACGGACCCGTTAACGTGACTACGGACCCGTTAACGTGACTACGGACCCGTTAACGTGACCCGTTAAACCGAACTGCAACGCCGCTCAAGAGTCAAAGTCGAGGTTAAAATGTGATGAAAAGCGGAGGAGGTTTGGGGACGTCGGAGAGAAGTTGAAAGCCAACCGAAGGGGCGGTGGAGTCCGGCAGAGACACCATCTGGTCCCAGTTAAATCATCTGGTCCCAGTTAAGTCCAGCAGCAACAGGAAGGGGGACGCTCCAGTCCTCCAGTCCTCCTTCTTCTGATTATAGTTTGAAACAGACTCAGGATCTGCTCACTTCTTCAGAGGAGGAGAAACTGAGCTGCTCTGTAGGAGGCCTCCTCCTCCTCCTCTTCTTCCTGCTGCTCAAACACTCTGAAGGCTGAGTTATTTCTGGAAAATACACACACACACCCTTCCTGTGTGTGTGTGTGTGTGTGTATATATATGTCAGTTTCATTCACTTTAACACACACACACACACACACACACACACACACACACACACACACACACACACACACACACACACACACACACACACACACACACACACACACACACACACACACACACACACACACACACACACACACACACACACACACACACACACACACCTGTGTGTAAACTTGTTTCTGCAGCTTTTTAAGAGTAAACACTTCATTTAAAGGTTCTTTATTTATAAGATATTAAACATGAAGTCGTAATAAACTGAAATGCTGAATTAAATAACAAAAAAAAAAAAAGACAAAACAAATCAAATATAAATCTGAACCAAGAGGAACAGTTCAGATATAAGATATGAAACATAAACAGACAGAATAAGAAAGAATGATGTGACCCCACAGACAGGATATATACTGGACCAGCAGGTCCAGTATATATCCTGGACCAGCAGGTCCCGTGTCTCTGGACGGAGACCAGTGGAGTCTCTTTTCCGGTGATGGCTGAGCGTTACTGAGCAGCCTCCAACTGAGCTTGAAGACGTAGATGTGACGTGAGCAACCTGTCTGAAAGTTGGAAGTCTTCTGGTAGCTGTGCCAAGAGAAATCTCAATCATTCCCAATCTAGCAGAGACGGAGAGCGTAGGTATATGTAAGGAGATAACATAGGCACAGGCTAATTACTGATCACTAACATGATAGTTAACATTAGTAATTACACTTAAACAGCTAATGGAAGTCCAAACTGCCTGAGAGCTTCTCCTGGACTATACGGTAATTCCTCTACTATGAGACAGTAAGTCTCGTGGTTATGACCCAATCGTTAGCCTATTTTTATAACAACGTCTGCTACGGAGCCATAACGTGAGCTACAAGGTAATGGAGCCTTTTATACATTGTCGTGTTTCTTTAGAAATAAACAACAGACAAATAGAGTCTTTAAACGCTTCAGATGTTACGTTACGAGTCATTTAGCTGTCAGAGGTTGCTCGTCTCTGGAGCAACTAGAGGTTAAGGGGTTAGTGTCTTGCACGAACCCAGGTCCCCCACACCAAAGGCATGTCTCGCTCTCTCACACACACAGTTTCACTATCTTTGTGGGGACCCGTCCTTGACATAATGCGTTCCCTAGCCCCTTACCCTAACCTTAACCATCACCACTAGATGCCTAACCTTAACCCTTACCCTCACCCTAACCATAACCTAATTCTAACCCTAAAACCAAGTCTTAACCCTCAAACAGACCTTTAACCTTGTGGGCTCCAGCATTTTGGCCCCACAAGGCTGGTCGGGACCCCACAAGTATACTGGACTCCCGGTTTTTGGACCCCACGAATATAGTTAAACAAGAACACACACACACACACACAGTCAGGATTAACCAGATGTTCTTTACAGCCACCCTGAAGTCCTGTGAAGGTGGTGTGCTGTGGTGGCTTCACGCCCCCTGGTGGCTGCAGGCAGCCTCTGCAGCACAACTGCCCTCAGATACACCAGCAGAAAAGAACACAATTTAAAACCAGTTATTTGAAGTAAATCTGTGAAGTTGTTCATGAACTGTAATAAAGGGTAATAATCTGGACTCTCTGTTGGTGTCTGAGTGTCTGATGGGACAACAGTCTGTGAAACTGGTCCAAAATTAAACCAGAACAGAGCTGTAATGTAACCCTACAGGACTAATGTTCAGCAGAAGTTAGCGTCACTAAAAGTTCTGCTGTTGCTGCTGACAGACTCAGATTATTATTCTAAGAGTCTGACAACATTATGGGATGGATCCCTACAGAGATAGACCTTTTAGTTTAACATGAAACAGCCCCGAAATCACCATCACCAAACTACACCAGACTCCATGTAAATAATCAGGACTTTTAGTGTGTATAGAGTCAGCATATTTCCACCAGACTCCATGTAAATAATCAGGACTTTTAGTGTGTATAGAGCCAGCATATCTCCACCAGACTCCATGTAAATAATCAGGACTTTTAGTGTGTATAGAGTCAGCATATTTCCACCAGACTCCATGTAAATAATCAGGACTTTTAGCATGTATAGAGCCAGCATATTTCCACCAGACTCCATGTAAATAATCAGGACTTTTAGCGTGTATAGAGCCAGCTTATCTCCACCAGACTCCATGTAAATAATCAGGACTTTACCCACCAGACTCTCAGCAGAGAGAGGAAACGGAGGCCATCAATGATTGCTCTGACTCAGGCAGCCTTCGTACAGAGAGCGATGTACGAAAGACGTAGAAAGACCTCTTGAGCAGAGCGAAGAAAGACCAGTCTTCAAAAAACAAACCATCCAACCAGCAGGGGTCCTCCCACGAAAACCTCAGTTCATAGGGACTTAACGGTGGATGTATTTGGAGAGGACTCCTGGCTTTTACTGGTTTAGTCGGTGCGGAAAGTGGCGGTACCATACAGGCAGCGAGAGTCTGAATTGGGAAGGTGTGTAGAAACGTGTAGATTTGGACTTTACGACTGCTACTGACCAGGTGTAATAATTACGGCCGGTCTCAGCGAGAAGAAGGCTTAAACCAAGATGGTGTAACTATTAGATCGCTGAGCTAAGACCTACTTAGCTTAAAGCTCCAGTGTGTAACGCGTTTAGTTGTTCATTATCTAAATCTGTGTTGCCGTTCACCAACGTGTCCTTCTTCATGAATATTTACCTCCATCAACTCACAGGATTCCTTTTGGCTTGACATTTAACATTAGCGTTAGCATGAACCGCTATTCATGCTCCATGAATAGCGGTGGGGGGTGTGTGTGTGTGTGTGTGTGTGTGTGTGTGTGTGTGTGTGTGTGTGTCATACTGCTCCACCTTTCACGTTGTCTCTGTCACATGATAACCTCCCAGCTGCTGCTAACGGCTATCGTAGCTTCCCGGCCAGTTAGAAGAAGGAAACATGGAGGACCACACGTATTCAAAATCCAAATTTAAGGAACAGGAGTCTTCTTCTTCTTCTTCTTCTTCGCCCAGAAAAAGAGAAAGGAGATTGTAAAGAGCAAGAGAGCGTCTTTTTGAAGCGTGAAGGCTCCCGGAGCTGTAAGACGTACTGTGAACTGCGTGGAGCGAGAGGGTTGGTGATGTATGATCTCAGCGCTAGCCGGGAGACGCCCACACACTGGACCTTTAACACCAGGTGTGATCCTGTCGGTGCAACCGGCTCCCGGTGCCTCAACAACCGGCGACTACCAGCCCGGATAGCAACGCACATTTTGATGCCTCATTTATTTTGTTCACCGATAATTCTTTCCGGCATTATTTACCGACCGGCGTCCGCAGGCAGCTCGGTGTTGCTGCACCCGTCCACATTAGCACACGGCACACATCATTTGGGGGATATGAATGTGAGATGATTGCAGAAGTGAGACTGATCTGCGTTTTTGGTTATTAATTTTAAAGACACGGCGGAGCAGATTCTGAAAACAAATCCAGCGTTTACATCGTTAAGCGGAGGGAGCAAGAGCAGCATCGGATCCAAACATCGGATCCAAACATCGGATCCAAACATCGGATCCAAATATCGGCAGCCGTTATCGTATCGGCACTAAAACTACTCCCTACTCCGCATAGCTGCACGTTACGCTGGTTACAGGATACCTCCACGTCTCCACAACTTTAAGACTTTAATACCATTTAGAAGGAAACGTAATACCAACTTCACGTACGTAACTGGCAAGAGTATGTAGGATATTATGGGATATCAGAGAGGATCTTCGGCTATAAATGAACCGAGTCAACGCTAACTCCCGTTTGGTATGTTCCTCGTTTCATGACGGTTGGAGTTCGGGCTGGGCGATGTAGTCCAGTCCCTCCAGAACAACCTGATCATGTGATCTAATTCAACGCATAATCAGCCAAAGTCTGCATATTTATTTCGGGGGGGGGGGGGGGGGGGGGGGGGGTGTTATGTACTTTCGCCGCATGAATTGCAGATTTCAGCGCAAAATATGCGGAGCTTGCATGACTTCATAATCCAAACAAAGTCCCAGATATCTCAGCAGGAAGCTGAGAAATGTTGCGTTTACTTCACACAAGAGCAGCCGTTTTCCCCCCGTTGCCATGGGAACGTTATGAAGTGACATCATCACGCGACGTGAACATCATCGAAAAGCTGCGATGAAGCCACGATGACATCACATTTAAGAATAATCCCGGATCTTAGCAACATGGAACACACCCGCTCAGAAGGCTGAAACTAGACCTTGAATGCAGCACGAGGCTGGCAAAGCAAATTTCAAGTGAACGCACCATCCGAGTCGTTCTTCAGGCAGCGACGGACCGTCGGGTCCTCTAACGGTAGGCTAGCGTTAGCTGCTGACAGGTGTAGTGTTCACTAGCTAACGGTAGGCTAGCATTAGCTGCTGACAGGTGTGGTGTTGACTAGCTAACGGTAGGCTAGCGTTAGCTGCTGACAGGTGTGGTGTTGACTAGCTAACGGTAGGCTAGCATTAGCTGCTGACAGGTGTAGTGTTCACTAGCTAACGGTAGGCTAGCGTTAGCTGCTGACAGGTGTAGTGTTCACTAGCTAACGGTAGGCTAGCGTTAGCTGCTGACAGGTGTAGTGTTCACTGGCTAACGGTAGGCTAGCGTTAGCTGCTGACAGGTGTAGTGTTCACTAGCTAACGGTAGGCTAGCGTTAGCTGCTGACAGGTGTAGTGTTCACTAGCTAACGGTAGGCTAGCGTTAGCTGCTGACAGGTGTGGTGTTGACTAGCTAACGGTAGGCTAGCGTTAGCTGCTGACAGGTGTGGTGTTGACTAGCTAACGGTAGGCTAGCATTAGCTGCTGACAGGTGTAGTGTTGACTAGCTAACGGTAGGCTAGCGTTAGCTGCTGACAGGTGTAGTGTTCACTAGCTAACGGTAGGCTAGCGTTAGCTGCTGACAGGTGTAGTGTTCACTAGCTAACGGTAGGCTAGCGTTAGCTGCTGACAGGTGTAGTGTTCACTAGCTAACGGTAGGCTAGCATTAGCTGCTGACAGGTGTAGTGTTCACTAGCTAACGGTAGGCTAGCATTAGCTGCTGACAGGTGTAGTGTTCACTAGCTAACGGTAGGCTAGCGTTAGCTGCTGACAGGTGTAGTGTTCACTAGCTAACGGTAGGCTAGCGTTAGCTGCTGACAGGTGTAGTGTTGACTGGCTAACGGTAGGCTAGCGTTAGCTGCTGACAGGTGTAGTGTTGACTAGCTAACGGTAGGCTAGCGTTAGCTGCTGACAGGTGTAGTGTTCACTAGCTAACGGTAGGCTAGCGTTAGCTGCTGACAGGTGTAGTGTTCACTAGCTAACGGTAGGCTAGCGTTAGCTGCTGACAGGTGTAGTGTTCACTAGCTAACGGTAGGCTAGCATTAGCTGCTGACAGGTGTAGTGTTCACTAGCTAACGGTAGGCTAGCATTAGCTGCTGACAGGTGTAGTGTTCACTAGCTAACGGTAGGCTAGCGTTAGCTGCTGACAGGTGTAGTGTTCACTAGCTAACGGTAGGCTAGCGTTAGCTGCTGACAGGTGTAGTGTTGACTGGCTAACGGTAGGCTAGCGTTAGCTGCTGTCAGGTGTAGTGTTGACTGGCTAACGGTAGGCTAGCGTTAGCTGCTGTCAGGTGTGGTGTTGACTAGCTAACGGTAGGCTAGCGTTAGCTGCTGTCAGGTGTGGTGTTGACTAGCTAACGGTAGGCTAGCGTTAGCTGCTGTCAGGTGTAGTGTTGACTAGCTAACGGTAGGCTAGCGTTAGCTTCTGTCAGGTGTAGTGTTGACTAGCTAACGGTAGGCTAGCGTTAGCTGCTGTCAGGTGTAGTGTTGACTAGCTAACGGTAGGCTAGCGTTAGCTTCTGTCAGGTGTAGTGTTGACTAGCGTCCCGTGCGGCGATGTTCCCTCTAACGTCCGCTTTCGGAGCATCAGAGAGAAGCGTAGGCATTTAAGTGGCACCGAAATAATGCACCGAAATCCGCGTTGCTATTGGGTCCGGTGGAGAGCGGTCATTAAGGCACCGGTGCCGTATTAGCAACCCCCCTCCCCAAATAAAAACTCTTCGGCTCTACACGAGTCACGTGGAGGACATTCAAAACGGCGACTAGTTTGCAGGTATGCTGCAGGACCGATATGTGGATATCGTGATATGAGACTAGATTTCGTCTTAGATTTTGGATATGGTGACATGACATCAGTGTCTCCTCCTGGTGGCAAAGGCTGCGTTACAGTAGAGGGACGTCATTGTCTGAACTGACCAGACCGTTCTATTATTCACCTTTTACCCTCGTAGTCATTACATCCACATTACTGATGATTATTCATCAAATCTAAAAAAGTGTGAAGATATTTTGTTAAAGAACCAAGAGTCAACCCTAGAATATGGATAGAGGTATTTGGTCGAGACGACGGCGGTATCTGATATTCTCCCTCATCGCCCAGCCCTAGTTTGAGTTGTGAGAGAAACATTGAAATGTTCACGGACGTCGAGGGAAAGAAGATCGATCTCAGGGTTGAACATGCGGTCTTTAATGTGACCTGAACACAGAACTACGGGATCCACTCAGAATTATGTACATTTTATTTTAAACTGTAAAACTCTGACTGACGTTATGATAAAAACAAACAGGTAGAACATTTGAAGCTTCGGGGCTTTTTAAAAGGAGAAGTAATCTAACGTGGGTGATACTTAGAGAGACAGACATCTGAGTCTTAATTTAAAGAGGATTTCTGTTGGCACAAAGCATGTGTGTCTGGTATGTGAGCAGCCTGGTGACCTCTGACCTCGGGCGGGTCTGGAGGTTACAGCCCAACGCGGAGGACCGTCAGCGCCGTCTATTTGTGGCGGCTCCCTCGCCTCTTCATGGCGGCCGTACACTGCGGGCAGTACCACTTCCCCTTGGGAGCCTCCGTCAGACCCACGCAGCCGTAGTGGAACCACTCGATGGGACACTGGACACACACACACACACACACACACACACACACACACACACGGCATGTTAACACACACACACGGCATGTTAAAACACACACACGGCATGTTAACACACACACACACGGCATGTTAAAACACACACACACACACGGCATGTTAAAACACACACACACACACAATGTTAACACACACACGGCATGTTAAAACACACACACGGCATGTTAACACACACACACGGCATGTTAACACACACACACGGCATGTTAAAACACACACACGGCATGTTAAAACACACACACGGCATGTTAAAACACACACACGGCATGTTAACACACACACACGGCATGTTAACACACACACACGGCATGTTAACACACACACACGGCATGTTAAAACACACACACGGCATGTTAAAACACACACACGGCATGTTAAAACACACACACACACACACACACACACACACACACACACACACACACAATGTTAAAACACACACACACACGGCATGTTAAAACAAACACACACACACACACACACACACACACACACACACACACACACACACACACACACACACACACACACACACACACACACACACACACACACACACACACACACACACACACACACACACACACACACACACACACACACACACACACACACACACAATGTTAAAACACACACACACACGGCATGTTAAAACACACACACACACACACACACACACGATACTTACGTCCGTGTTATCACAGCCGACCATTTCTCCGTAAGAAACCTGAAAATATTGAAGGTTTTTTTTTAGTTGTTAAAAACACTAAATCTGATTATCAACCAAAACAAAGACTGGGCTCGTACCCCGTTACCGGGGCTCGTACCCCGTTACCGGGGCTCGTACCCTGTTACAGGTGCAGTATCTCTCGGGGCTCGTACCCTGTTACCGGGCTCGTACCCCGTTACCGGGGCTCGTACCCTGTTACTGGGCTCGTACCCTGTTACAGGTGCAGTATCTCTCGGGGCTCGTACCCTGTTACCGGGCTCGTACCCCGTTACCGGGGCTCGTACCCTGTTACTGGGCTCGTACCCTGTTACAGGTGCAGTATCTCTCGGGGCTCGTACCCTGTTACCGGGCTCGTAACCCGTTACCGGGGCTCGTACCCTGTTACTGGGCTCGTACCCTGTTACAGGTGCAGTATCTCTCGGGGCTCGTACCCCGTTACCGGGGCTCGTACCCCGTTACCGGGGCTCGTACACCGTTACCGGGGCTCGTACCCTGTTACAGGTGCAGTATCTATGGGGGCTCGTACCCGGTTACAGATGCAGTATCTATCGGGGCTCGTACCCTGTTACAGATGCAGTATCTATCGGGGCTCGTACCCTGTTACAGATGCAGTATCTATGGGGGCTCGTACCCTGTTACAGATGCAGTATCTATGGGGGCTCGTACCCGGTTACAGGTGCAGTATCTATGGGGGCTCGTACCCTGTTACAGGTGCAGTATCTATGGGGGCTCGTACCCTGTTACAGGTGCAGTATCTATGGGGGCTCGTACCCTGTTACAGGTGCAGTATCTATGGGGGCTCGTACCCTGTTACAGGTGCAGTATCTATGGGGGCTCGTACCCTGTTACAGGTGCAGTATCTATGGGGGCTCGTACCCGGTTACAGATGCAGTATCTATGGGGGCTCGTACCCGGTTACAGATGCAGTATCTATGGGGGCTCGTACCCGGTTACAGATGCAGTATCTATGGGGGCTCGTACCTGGTTACAGATGCAGTACCGCGGCTCATTGGGGTCGTAGGTCCAGTCCACCTGGCTGTTGGCCTCGGCCTCGGGCAGCGCTGAGGCCTGCTGGGAAAGTTCCTGTGCCAGCGCGGACGATGAAGAGCATGACGACAGAGAGGAGGAGGAGGACGATGAAGAGGACTGGTGGTTGGAAGACTTGATGCCGCTTCTAAAACAGGAAGACGAGACGTGAGGATCGATTCAAATAAACAAACTCTGTTTCTACGGTTTATATATTTGTAAAATAACATCATTACATCCACTAGGGGTGACCCCGAACAGTCGAAGATACGACGCATCGATATGCGGAGCCGGATTCAACCACCAATCTCTCAGTCCAATCTTCGCCGTGTTATTATGAAACGAGGATCATACCATTTTGGCAATATGGGGGTGCTCAATGTCTAATTTCAGACAGAACTACTGGTTTTGTACGGTTATATTAAGTTATATACAGCCTTTAATTATGATAATGCTGTAAAAAAAAAAAAAAAGTGAAAAGGAGCGTTCAATAAATATTTTGTGTGTGTGTGTGTGTGTGTGTGTGTGTGTTCGTTTAACTGTATTCGTGGGGTCCAAAAACCGGGAGTCCAGTATACTTGTGGGGTCCGACCAGCTTTGTGGGTCCAAAATGCTGGAGCCCACAAGGTTAAAGGTCTGTTTGAGGGTTAAGACTTGGTTTTAGGATTAGGGTTAGAATTAGGTTATGGTTAGGGTAAGGGTTAAGGTTAGGCATCTAGTGGTGATGGTTAAGGTAAGGGGCTAGGGAATGCATTATGTCAATGACGGGTCCCCACAAAGATAGTGAGACGCACTGTGTGTGTGTGTGTGTGTGTGTGTGTGTATCCAAACACCCCTGGGACAGATTTAAGTTTCTCTTTCCCTGATCCGTGACAGACGAGGAGCATCTTGGCGGCAGAGATTAACGTTACTTAACAATGTCTGGAAGGAGAACATCTAAAGTGTGGACGCACTTTGAAACGGTAAAAGATGATCCAAAAAAAAGTAAAATGCAAGTTGTGCCAACAGCTCACGTCCCACCACTCGGCAACAACACACGGCGTTCCACTTAAAACAGGTAAGTTCATTATCAATAAAGACGGGACACACACACACACACACACACACACACACACACACACACACACACACACACACACACACACACACACACACACACACACACACACACACACACACACACACACACACACACACACACACACACACACACACACACACACACACACACACACACACACACACACACACACACACACACACGATTTTAATGTGTAAGTCTTGGTTGCCCTACAGACAGCTGCAGTCAGTGAGTCAGAGGTGCTGGTACAAGTCTCCCCAACTTAAGGAGGGCTGGGCATCGTTTCCTGATTCTTTGGGGGCGGAGTTGAAACGTGTCACATGCTTGTTTCACGGACAAGAGAACATTCGATTTTTGATTCAAAGTTTTTACCACTTTTTCAGCATATAAATAAAGCCACATTTTAGAGCGCCGCTTGCTGTGCTCCACGGCTGCAACACAACCAGCGCCTGGCGCTACGGCGGTCGCTACGGCGGTCGCTACGGGATCCAAAACTTGGGCATTTTAAATTTGCCATCAATCGGACTTGAAACCAAATTCTTATGATTCTTGATGCCCAATCCTACTTTTAGATCTCTTAACTAAAAAGGTATTTTAACACCAGTCTAATCCCTGTTTGTTATTCAATTACAGCTGTGTGTACAGGTGAGTGTGTGTGTGTGTGTGTGTGTGTACAGGTGTGTGTGTGTGTGTGTACAGGTGTGTGTGTGTGTACAGGCGAGTGTGTGTGTACAGGCGAGTGTGTGTGTGTGTACAGGCGAGTGTGTGTGTGTGTGTGTGTGTGTGTGTACAGGTGAGTGTGTGTACAGGTGAGTGTGTGTGTACAGGCGAGTGTGTGTGTGTACAGGCGAGTGTGTGTACGGGCGAGTGTGTGTGTGTGTGTGTGTGTACAGGTGAGTGTGTGTGTGTACAGGCGAGTGTGTGTGTGTACAGGCGAGTGTGTGTACAGGCGAGTGTGTGTGTACAGGTGAGTGTGTGTGTGTGTGTGTGTGTGTGTACAGGTGAGTGTGTGTGTGTGTGTGTGTGTGTACAGGTGAGTGTGTGTGTGTGTGTGTGTGTGTGTGTGTGTGTGTGTACAGGCGAGTGTGTGTACAGGCGAGTGTGTGTGTGTGTGTGTGTACAGGCGAGTGTGTGTACAGGCGAGTGTGTGTGTGTACAGGTGAGTGTGTGTACAGGTGAGTGTGTGTGTACACAGGTGTGTGTGTGTACAGGTGAGTGTGTGTACAGGTGAGTGTGTGTACAGGTGAGTGTGTGTGTACAGGTGAGTGTGTGTGTACAGGTGTGTGTGTGTGTGTGTACAGGTGTGTGTGTGTGTGTACAGGTGTGTGTGTGTGTGTACAGGTGTGTGTGTGTGTGTACAGGTGAGGGCAGTGTTCTTCCTCGGTTTGTGGAAGACTTGAGCTTGATTTATGGTTGTGTGGAGGCTCCACGCAGAGCTTTCGCCGTAGCCTACGTAAGTGGCCTGATGTTTAACCTTCTGCATTGGTGTGTGCGTCGATCTCTTAGCAGGGCTGGTGTGCCGTGTGTGTGTGTGTATATATGTCTGTGTGTGTGTCTGTGTGTGTGTGTGTGTGTGTATATATGTCTGTGTGTGTGTCTGTGTGTGTGTGTGTGTGTGTCTCTGTGTGTGTGTGTGTGTGTGTCTCTGTGTCTGTGTCTGTGTGTGTGTGTGTCTGTATGTATGTGTCTCTGTGTGTGTGTGTGTGTGTGTGTGTGTGTGTGTGTGTGTGTGTGTGTGTGTGTGTGTGTGTGTGTGTGTGTGTGTGTGTGTGTCTCTGTGTGTGTGTGTGTGTGTGTCTCTGTGTGTGTGTGTGTGTGTGTGTCTCTGTGTCTGTATGTATGTGTCTCTGTGTGTGTGTGTGTGTGTGTGTGTGTGTGTGTGTGTGTGTGTGTGTCTTACTTGGACTTGCGTCCCCGTGAGTCGGAGGCAGCAGCGGGGGTGAGGGTCTGGGTGAGGGTGGAGGCCAGAGCGGAGGAGGAGTACCCGGTACTGTCCCGGGACAGAGCGAACTCTCTGCCCAGCTGGAAGTCGTTGTTCTTGATGGCTTCGTAGCTCGCCTTCAGACTGGACGTCCTCCGGCCCTCCTTCATCTGGACAACAGCCAGAACACAATCAGCTGAACATGTCTCAGTTTGACCAGCTAACCGCCCACAACACCAACATATTCAGTTTGTGACAGTGTCTCTATGTGTGTGTGTTTCTCCGTTTCTGTCTATCTACCCTGTACATTTAAAGTTGTTCACGTTAGTGTAAGTAGTAAATTTAGACGTGGGTCCTGTATGACACGCCCACTTTGACCCCTCAGTACCCCGCTCTAGGGTTGGCCTCAGGAGTGTCCCTAGATGGTACCCATCAATTTTGTACAGAGCAAGTTCTTTGCTGATAACATTTAATTTGGCCGAGATGTGATCTATGATATGATGTGATATATGATGTGATATATGATGTATGATGTGATATATGATGTATGATGCGATATATGATGTGATATATGATATATGATGTGATACGATATGATGTGATACGATATGATGTGATATATGATGTGATATATGATGTGATATATGATGTATGATGCGATATATGATATGATATATGATGTGATACGATATGATGTGATACGATATGATGTGATACGATATGATGTGATACGATATGATGTGATACGATATGATGTGATATATGATGTGTGTGGTAGCTAGCTAGGAAAATTTGTTGGGTCGTCAAATGCGCATACTTTAACGTAGCAAAATTCCTTGAGTAACTTCTGGTCAGGCCCAGCTGGACATGCTATTTACGTGTGTGTGTGTGTGTGTTGTTCCTGACCTGTGTGTGTGTGTGTGTTGTTCCTGACCTGTGTGTGTGTGTGTGTTGTTCCTGACCTGTGTGTGTGTGTGTGTCTGTGTTTCTCTGTGTGTGTGTGTCTCTGTGTGTGTGTTTCTCTGAGTGTGTGTGTGTGTGTGTTTCTCTGTGTGTGTGTGTATGTCTCTGTGTGTCTCTCTCTGTGTGTGTGTGTGTGTGTGTGTGTGTGTGTGTGTGTGTGTGTTGTTCCTGACCTGTGTGTGTGTGTGTGTCTGTGTTTCTCTGTGTGTGTGTGTGTGTGTGTGTCTGTGTTTCTCTGAGTGTGTGTGTGTGTGTGTGTTTCTCTGTGTGTGTGTGTGTGTCTCTGTGTGTCTCTCTCTGTGTGTGTGTGTGTGTGTGTGTGTGTGTGTGTGTGGTGTTCCTGACCTGTGTGTGTGTGTGTGTCTGTGTTTCTCTGTGTGTGTGTGTGTGTGTGTCTCTGTGTGTGTGTTTCTCTGAGTGTGTGTGTGTGTGTGTGTCTCTGTGTGTGTGTTTCTCTGAGTGTGTGTGTGTGTGTGTTTCTCTGTGTGTGTGTGTATGTCTCTGTGTGTCTCTCTGTGTGTGTGTGTGTATGTCTCTGTGTGTCTCTCTCTGTGTGTGTGTGTGTGTGTGTGTGTGTGTGTGTGTGTGGTGTTCCTGACCTGTGTGTGTGTGTGTGTCTGTGTTTCTCTGTGTGTGTGTGTGTGTGTGTCTCTGTGTGTGTGTTTCTCTGAGTGTGTGTGTGTGTGTTTCTCTGTGTGTGTGTGTGTGTATGTCTCTGTGTGTCTCTCTCTGTGTGTGTGTGTGTGTGTGTGTGTGTGTGGTGTTCCTGACCTGTGCGGTGGCCTGGACGGCCTGAGCGGCGGCCATGGTGATGGCCCCGGCTCCGGCCCCGGGTCCTGCCGGCAGAGAGCTCAGGTTGTAGGAGGCCAGAGGCTGAGACGAGTTCACGCTGTACACGTTGTTGGTGGCCGAGGAGGACGTACTGTTGGTACGGCAGCCTGCAAGGGACACAACTCCGTTAAACACACACACACACAGAGAGAGAAACACACACACACACACACACACAGAGAAACACACACACACACAGAGAGAAACACACACACACACACACACACACACACACACACAGAGAGACACACACACAGAGACACAGACACCTTACTAAACAGTTTTTTTTTTTTTTTTTTTTTTTTTTTAAAATCGCAATATTAACTTGAGCATTAAACACATCACGAAAGACCGATTTTCTGTGTTGGTTGAAGGAAAAATCTTTGTCCTGCCATTTAAAAACACCACACACGCATTTCACTATCTTTGTGGGGACCCGTCATTGACATAATGCATTCCCTAGCCCCTTACCCTAACCATCACCACTAGATGGCTATCACGGATCAGGGAAAGTGAAACTTAAATCTGTCCCAGGGGTGGTTGCACACACACACACACACAACCTGGCGTGTTCTCCTTGGAGGCGTCTGACGTGAGCGTGGACAGCAGAGCTTCAGACTTGAACTTCTTCTCTGGAACGTGTTCTGTAGTGTGGTGAGTCGGAGCGCTGTACTTCCTCTCTGCAACAGACATTTAACGCATTAACAAGAGCTCAACAGGTCATGTGAACAGCTCTGATTGCCCGTTCCCCACTGATGTCCCCCGTTCTATATCTCCGAGTTTTGAGTCTGGAACCAAACGGACCAACTACGAGATGAATCAGGACCATGAAACATGAAATTTGGCGCAAAAAAACATTTTGAAAACGGCAAAAGAGTCTAGGTACAGAAACTATCAGACTTCAGTGGTAGCAGCTCACCTGGTAAGCGAGCATGGGTACAGTAGAGATACTACACTACCCACAATCCTAAGAGTAACAGCGACGTCTGAGGTCGGTGACTAGAGTCTGTTCGGTGCGTTACGTGCCGTCGTCCGTTGGAGGAGCCGTCGGCTTTAATTTGGGCCAATAGCGAATCAGCTACTGTAAATGACGAGCGGGATGAGCGTAGCGAACGGTATTTTGAGGTTGTACCAGAATATGTTTACATGGTTTAATTATATATTTTAGTTGTTCTGCTCATGGCTGCAGCTCCTCTTTTCACCCTGTGTTCAGGTCTCTGTTTTAGCTCCAGAGTGAGACCTCTCACTGCTGGAACATCTTTGTTGGCAGTCGCACATGCTCAGTACCTAGGTAAGATCACATGCTCAGTAGCTAGGTAAGATCACATGCTCAGTAGCTAGGTAAGACCACATGCTCAGTAGCTAGGTAAGACCACATGCTCAGTAGCTAGGTAAGACCACATGCTCAGTAGCTAGGTAAGACCACATGCTCAGTAGCTAGGTAAGACCACATGCTCAGTAGCTAGGTAAGACCACATGCTCAGTAGCTAGGTAAGACCACATGCTCAGTAGCTAGGTAAGACCACATGCTCAGTAGCTAGGTAAGATCACATGCTCAGTAGCTAGGTAAGACCACATGCTCAGTAGCTAGGTAAGATCACATGCTCAGTAGCTAGGTAAGGACTACATGCTCAGTAGCTAGGTAAGACCACATGCTCAGTAGCTAGGTAAGACCACATGCTCAGTAGCTAGGTAAGATCACATGCTCAGTAGCTAGGTAAGACCACATGCTCAGTAGCTAGGTAAGGACTACATGAGCTAGCTAGCCGTTTCTCCAACTTCAGTAGCACAAGGCAGGATTAGCCGGGAGACTTCTTCTAAACGAGGGCGCACTTCCAACTTTGTGGTGAATCCCTGCAGAACAGGGACATGGAAGTAGTTCTTCTGGAGATTAGGGTGAACTAGTGTGTGTTGTAGCAGTGTTCTGCCATTCAGAACAAGCTAGCATGCTCACGGTTAGCCCCCTAGCCCCCTCGTCTCTGCTAGTGACGTAGGAAGCCGTGCAGATGTTGACCAGCTCACCTGGAGCCTGAAGGCAGGACACATTCAGAAACCAGATCTCACTCAGAACAGCACGGATGTCTTTATTCATAGTTTGTATGCGTGTGGAAGCACCAGAGACACAAAATAACGCAGAACGTGCGCTCAAGTTGGCGTCTTTTGGACTGACGGGAGCTGAGCGATCAGTCCGACTGACTTTTCTGCCGGCGGTCGGCCATCGGGTTAAGGCCCTGACCCCCCAACCAGACGGCCGACCGTCGGCAGTAAAGCCAGTCGGACTGATCAGTCGGGTCCCCGAGGTCCAAAAAGTTCCCCAGAACTCACCGAAGAGACGCCGACTTGAGCGTACGCTCTGCACGTAATACGTCTCCATAGCAGCAGGCGGCGCTGCTCTGTGTTGTTTCCATTAACAGTCTGATTATTCCCCAGAAAATGAAAACCGGCAGCTGATTGGACGAACGCGTCACGTGGGTCTGGTTTCTCCAGAAATTGACAGCCAGACTGTCATGGCGGCTCGTTCAGAATCCGATCTCATATTGGACTAAAATAGTTCACCGTAACGTGTTCCTGAGAACATGTTAAGAGAGAAATAGGCCGTGCAGTCGCTGAATCTGTCTTCATTTCAGATCAACAAAGGTCAGGTTAACAGGTCTTCATCAGATGTTGAGAGACTCATCCCGCTCCCCGTCTCCGGGTGAGTCCCGACTGCCCTCTCTCCGACTGCCCTGTCTCTCTCCGACTGCCCTGTCTCTCTCCGACTGCCCTGTCTCCGACTGCCCTCTCTCCGACTGCCCTGTCTCCGACTGCCCTGTCTCCGACTGCCCTGTCTCTCTCCGACTGCCCTCTCTCCGACTGCCCTCTCTCCGACTGCCCTCTCTCCGACTGCCCTGTTTCTGACTGCCCTCTCTCCGACTGCCCTCTCTCCGACTGCCCTGTCTCCGACTGCCCTGTCTCCGACTGCCCTGTCTCTCTCCGACTGCCCTCTCTCCGACTGCCCTCTCTCCGACTGCCCTGTCTCTGACTGCCCCTTCTCCGACTGAACATGTCGGGTCGGCCCAAATGAAGGCCGACGGCTCCTCGGACGGACGACGGCACGAACACACCGACCAGACTCGAGTCACGACCTCGCCAGACGGTCCGACGGCCGCTTACCGGCTCTGTGCGTCTCCTCTCTTAGTGTGTCAGAGCCTTTAGGATTGTGGGTAATGTAGTATCTCTCTATAAGATTGTGAATGAAACGTGTTTCTAAAAACCAGGCTGATTTCATACGGACGTCAGCGCTGGGTCAGTCCATCTCCGATGGTTTAGACCACAGGTGTCAAACTCCAGGCCCGCGGGCCAAACGTGGCCACTCGCAGATGTTGATCCGGCCCGCATGTCCATTTAAGTTCAATCAATTTTGGCCCACCTAGTTTTTGTACCTTTTTTAAAATGTTTTGTTGCTTTTTCCTTTAAATAAAATCCTCCTTCCTTTCTGTCCTTCCTCCTTTACGTACTCCTACTTCTTCTTTCCATCCGTCACTTTTTCTGTCTTTCCTTATTTTTCCTTTTCTTTCCATCCTTACCTTTTGTTTATTATCCTCGTTTCCTTCCCTACCTTCTTCCTTTCCTTCCCTACCTTCTTTCATTTCCTACCTTCTTTCCTCTCCTACCTACCTTCTTCCTTTCCTACATACATACTTCCTTCCTTTCCTTCCCTACCTTCCTTTCCTACATACATACTTCCCTACCTTCTTTCCCTACGTACTTACTTCCTTCCCTACCTTCTTTCCCTACGTACTTACTTCCTTCCCTACCTTCTTTCCCTACGTACTTACTTCCTTTCCTTCCCTACCCTTCCTTCTTCCCTACATACTTACTTCCTTCACTACCATCACTATGTACTTCCTTTCCTTCCCTACCTTCACTATGTACTTCTTTTTTCCTTCCCTACCTTCTTCCTTTCCTTCCCTACCTTATTTCCCTACGTACTTACTTCCTTTCCTTCCCTATGCACTTCCTTTCCTTCCCTACCTTCTTTCCCTACGTACTTACTTCCTTTCCTTCCCTACCTTCTTTCCCTACGTACTTACTTCCTTTCCTACCTTCTTTCCCTACGTACTTACTTCCTTTCCTACCTTCTTTCCCTACGTACTTACTTCCTTTCCTACCTTCTTTCCCTACGTACTTACTTCCTTTCCTACCTTCTTTCCCTACGTACTTACTTCCTTTCCTTCCCTTCCTTCTTACTTCCTTTCCTTCCTTCTTTCCCTACGTACTTACTTCCTTTCCTTCCCTACCTTCTTCCCTACGTACTTACTTCCTTTCCTACCTGCTTCCTTTCCTACCTTCTTCCTTCCCTACCTTCCCTACCTTCTTCCCTACGTACTTACTTCCTTTCCTTCCCTACCTTCTTCCCTACGTACTTACTTCCTTTCCTTCCTTCTTACTTCCTTTCCTTCCTTCTTTCCCTACGTACTTACTTCCTTTCCTTCCCTACCTTCTTCCCTACGTACTTACTTCCTTTCCTACCTGCTTCCTTTCCTTCCCTACCTTCCCTACCTTCTTCCTTTCCTTCCCTACCTTCTTCCTTTCCTTCCCTACCTTCTTCCTTTCCTTCCCTACCTTCTTTCCCTACCTTCTTTCCCTACTTCCTTTGCTACCTTCTTCCTTTGCTACCTTCTTCCTTTGCTACCTTCTTCCTTTGCTACCTTCTTCCTTTGCTACCTTCTTCCTTTGCTACCTTCTTCCTTTGCTACCTTCTTCCTTTCTTTCCCTACCTTCTTTCCCTACTTCCTTCCTTACCTTCTTCCTTTGCTACCTTCTTCCTTTCCTTCCCTACCTTCTTCCCTACGTACTTACTTCCTTCCTTTCCTTTCCTTCCTTCTTCCCTACGTACTTCTTTTCCTTCCCTACAGCTGCTCCGGGTCATAACGCGAGTAATGATCTGGGTCAGTACTTACTCTCAGAGGCGGTGTGCGAGTGGACGTGGTGGTTGTTGACCGGCTGAGACGGACTGTCCATCTCCAAAGATCCTGAGGAGGAGAAGAAGAAGACAGGAGATCTAATTCAGTCAATGCTGAAGCAGAAAGAGACTCAAAGGGAGGTTGACGGATCTGGGTTTAGTTTCTCAAGAAAAGGCCACATAGAATATTTCTTGTCTTAGTTTCAGTGGTCAAATTTGTCAAAAACAGGCTTCTGCTCACGAGAGATAGAGATAGATAGATTTGTATGTATGTTTTTCTAACCACTTTACAGCTCACACACATTTATTTTCTATCTTTTCTTTAATAGAACATGTTGAACAGATGATGGATCACTATGAAATAGAACTATATCAATGACTCCTGGTGTGGGACATCCACACACATCTAAAGGTCAATGTTAGAACCATTTCCTTCTCTTCACGTCCAATACCAACTAAAGAAATGTGATTTGGGTTGTTGGTGTGGTCCCTCCACGCCCTACTCTTTCCTTGCAGCTGTTGCATATTGCAAACTTGTTATCTTCTGCACACACGCTGAAGAACCCCAAACAGCTGACATGTTGCAGGTTAATTCACCAGGTTCCTACATGTGGGAGAATAGCGCCGACACGCCTTCACACCGCGAGCGGGTACGCCACACACGGCGGAGAAGTTGAGAGAAAGGAAGAAGAGAGCGTGCTGTGGCGTCCGTGTGTGCGTGCGTCCTTGAGAACTGTAACTGGTAGAACTTATGTTGGCAGTTAATTGGAGCGTTGACCGGCATGAGATCAGCATATGTCAGACTGACCTGCCGGTCGCCGGTCATGACCGAGCACGTGGAAACCGGCCGGTCAGTTGTAGAGAACCAACGATGTTATTTTTTTTTTTTTTTTTTTTTATTAATTTGAATTGTTTATTTAGAAACTTTTGGAAAATAAGTCAAATTAGACCTGAGGAGGGTTAAACCAATCACAGTTGTCGTGGGCGGGGCTAAGCTCCGGACGGAGCCACGGTGCCTCTGCTAAATAGTCTCAGGAAGGAACTGGTTCTGGTGGAACATGTGGACGTTCAGAAGTAGTTTTAGTCAGAGGGACAAATAGTCTAGCTAGCTGTCTGGATTCACCCTGCAGACATCTGAGGAGACAGACAGACAGACAGACAGACAAGCTAGCTAGATTGACACTGCAGAGATCTGAGGAGAGAGACAGGCAGACAGACAAGCTAGCTGTCTGGATTTACCCTGCAGAGATCTGAGGAGCAGTTAACCATAGTCCTCACAAATCCCCCGGAGTTTAGAACAATCAACACAGAGAGTCGAACTATCAGCTAATCTCCTCAGGAGGATCTTGTGTTGACCTCGGGTCACACTGACCCGTTTTAAATTGTTGTTTTATATCATGTGGGTGGAAGGGGTTGAAGCTCCAGAGATGTAAAGACGTGTGGCAGTGACTCACGTCTCTCCAGGATCTCCGTGATGCCGGCGTTGTCGGCCTCCAGCTCCATCTTGAACTTGGCCAGTTCCTGGTCCAGTTTACGCAGGTGACGGT
>CM042331.1:32277089-32279589 GCA_023566125.1 Zingel zingel | reverse complement strand
ATAACAATAATAATAATACTAATTATAATAATAATAATAATAATACAAATAATAATAAAAATAATAATAATTATAATAATTATAATCTGCAGACACACAATAACAACATATTTTAACCTATAGGGGTCTGCCTGTCTCTCTAACCTGTCTGTCTCTCTGCCTGTCTGTCTGTCTGTCTGTCTGTCTCTCTAACCTGTCTGTCTGCCTGTCTCTAACCTGTCTGTCTGCCTGTCTCTAACCTGTCTGTCTGTCTCTCTAACCTGTCTGTCTCTCTGCCTGTCTCTCTAACCTGTCTGTCTGTCTCTCTAACCTGCCTGTCTGTCTCTCTAACCTGTCTGTCTGTCTCTCTCTAACCTGTCTGTCTCTCTCTGCCTGTCTGTCTCTCTAACCTACCTGTCTGTTTGTCTCTCTAACCTGTCTATCTGTCTCTCTAACCTGTCTGTCTGTCTCTCTAACCTGTCTGTCTCTCTCTGCCTGTCTGTCTCTCTAACCTGCCTGTCTGTCTGTCTCTCCGCCTGTCTGTCTCTCTCTATTCTGCCTGTCTGTCTCTCTAACCTGTCTGTTTGTCTGTCTCTCTGCCTGTCTGTCTCTCCCTCTGCCTGTCTGTCTCTCTAACCTGCCTGTTGGTCTCTCTAACCTGCCTGTCTGTCTCTCTAACCTGCCTATCTGTCTCTCTGACCTGTCTATCTTCCTCCAGCCAGCAGAGGCCTCCCTCCCTCCGTGTCTCTTAACAACAGAGCGATGAGTGCTGGCCTTCTGACCCCGCGGCTCTGCGGCTGGGGGCGGACACATTCCTCCCTTCTCCCCGGGGGAGGGGTGGGGGGGGGGGGGGGGGGGTGCTCCTGCTGCTGCTCGCATTTAATTAAGAAGAAGAAGCAGCAGCAGGACGGGACAGCGCCCCGCCCCCCTCCTGGCTGCTCCGGGCTCAGACACAAACACACCCCGGCCTGCGGACGTTGAGCTCGGTTCTTTTTTTTTGCAGCTTTTACGCAGCGACGGGAACATTTACGCGACAAAACCAGACTTTGGCGCGTGTTGAAGAGGATTTAACGCACACTGCTGGATGTCTGTACAGTTTCCTTTAGTTCTAAATGTGGGCGTTCCAGCGTCGGAGTTCCGTCTTGGAGTTTTTGGGATCCCATAACTAATCTTAACGCGTCTAATCTTAACGCGTAATAACTCCGGAGCGTAAACGTGCTTCCAACGTCATCCGAGCGCTGCGTTGAGTGATGATTGGTTTGGAAACGTCAGCTCCACACACTCCATCCTCCCGGCGGGGCTGAGGGAAAGTAAGAAACCACCTGTTGTGGAAGTTTCCTGGAGCTTGTCACGGATAAAGCCGAGCGTCTGAAAGCAGACTCCGGACAGAGCCGAGTGAGAGCGGAATGCAGGTTCGGGTTCAGGTTTTACGCACGGAGCGGACGCGCTTGTCCCTGCACCGTCCCAGTGTCTCCGGGAGGCTCCGTGTTGTGTGTTTGCAGTGAGCATGTTGCCATGGTGTCCCGGGCTCAGGTGAGCAGCACGGCGGCGGGATGGCTCGCGAGGACGCGGTGAGGTGTCTGCGCTGTCTGCTGTACGCGATCAACCTGCTGTTCTGGGTGAGAGGAGAGGATCCGCACCGACCCGCTCTGATCTTATATAACCACACAGCACACATCATTCATCCGACACATAGAACCATAACAACGCGAAAACAACATGCGTCTTTATGTGAAATTATGAAAACAAATTCAATAGAGACAGATAACTTCCCATGTGGATTATGTGAAATGGAGGAGATGAGTTCATTTAAGATGTGAAATCTATCCGTCAGTGTGTTTCCACATACTTTGACCCAGTTAGTGGGCTATATTTAGACCATGTAGTAAAATACTTTCCTCTGGAACGTGATGTGGAAGTATAAAGTAGCATCAAATGGAAACACATCAGGTAAACAAAATGAAGACGCTTGCAGTGAAAGGTTGCTGTTACAGTAGAACTGGAAGTTACAGAGTGAAGCTGGGCTTCAGGTTTACACCTACACACGTTTATAGTTCAAGTTCAAAGTTAGTGTGTGTGTGTGTGTGTCTGTGTGTGTCTCTCTGTGTGTGTCTCTGTGTGTGTGTGTGTGTGTGTGTGTGTGTGTGTGTGTGTGTGTCTGTGTGTGTCTCTCTGTGTGTGTCTCTGTGTGTGTGTGTGTGTGTGTGTGTCTGTGTGTGTGTGTGTGTGTGTGTGTGTGTCTGTGTGTGTGTGTGTCTCTCTCTGTGTGTGTCTCTGTTTTGTGTGTGTGTGTCTGTGTGTGTCTATGTGTGTGTCTCTGTGTGTGTGTGTGTGTGTGTCTGTGTGTGTCTATGTGTGTGTCTCTCTGTATGTGTGTGTGTGTGTGTGTGTGTGTGTGTGTGTGTTGTAGCTGGTTAAAGTTAAAAGTTAAAAATTGCAGTATAGTTAGTTTGCAGTACAATTACTTTACAGTGAAGTTAGTTTGCAGTAGTTAGTTTGCAGTACAGTTAGTTTGCAGTAC
>CM042331.1:32255473-32260473 GCA_023566125.1 Zingel zingel | reverse complement strand
ACGTGCGGACTGAAAAAGAGAAAGCCAGACTCGTTTGATTGTTTTATTCCGTTTACTCAGACGATGCACCGCACTGAAAACATCTTTTTCAACATTATCCTCAATTATTCATATTTTTATCCACATAACACAAACTGTGACAAAGCAAAAGTTATAAGTCGTCATAACCATCTTCAGAAACGTCTTCAATTGACACGTAAGTCCTCCTTCGATCATGCACGTTGCATCGGAACGCTTTCGGAAAATATCACGTGGAACGTCAACTCAACGTAAGACGCTACAACCAAAAACAAGGCTCCATCTCCAGCGCTACGTTTGGGTTCTTAAGCGTTTGGGTTTTGAGCAGGGGGAATGAGAGGGGGGAGACGCCAGAGCAGGCAGAATGAGAGGAGCAGGGGGAATGAGAGGGGGGAAGACCAGAGCAGGGGGAATGAGAGGGGGAAACACCAGAGCAGGGGGAATGAGAGGGGAATGAGAGGGGGGAGACGCCAGAGCAGGCAGAATGAGAGGAGCAGGGGGAATGAGAGGGGGGAGACGCCAGAGCAGGGGGAATGAGAGGAGCAGGGGGAATGAGAGGGGGGAAGACCAGAGCAGGGGGAATGAGAGGGGAATGAGAGGGGGGAGACGCCAGAGCAGTGGGAATGAGAGGAGCAGGGGGAATGAGAGGGGAAATGCCAGAGCAGGGGGAATGAGAGGGGGAAACGCCAGAGCAGGGGGAATGAGAGGGGAAACGCCAGAGCAGGGGGAATGAGAAAGGGGAACGCCAGAGCAGGGGGAATGAGAGGGGGGAACGCCAGAGCAGGGGGAATGAGAGGGGGGAACACCAGAGCAGGGGGAATGAGAAGGGAAACGCCAGAGCAGGGGGAATGAGAGGGGGGAACGCCAGAGCAGGGGGAACGAGAGGAGCAGGGGGAATGAGAGGGGGGAACACCAGAGCAGGGAGAATGAGAAGGGAAACGCCAGAGCAGGGGGAATGAGAGGGGGGAACGCCAGAGCAGGGGGAATGAGAGGGGGGAAGACCAGAGCAGGGGGAATGAGAGGAGCAGGGGGAATGAGAGGGGGAAGACCAGAGCAGGGGGAATGAGAGAGCAGGGGGAATGAGAGGGGGAAATGCTAGAGCAGGGGGAATGAGAGGGGGAACGTAGCGGAGGAGATGTACGACACCATGGACTATCACAGATCATGTGCACTACGGTAAGAATAATAATACATCTTTTTTTCTTTATTTTACAACAGAAATCAAAAACATGTTTCTAGAATTTCTCCCTAAACGTCAAAAGGCATCTTTACAAAACCCAAAACAACAAAGACACCCGAAGAAGTTGGTTGCATACGTCACATCATGGTCAAGCAGTGTAAGTTAGTAAGTCCCGCCCCTTCCTGTCCCGCCCCTTCCTGTGTGTCCGTCATGGGACTGTCCGGTAGTGAACGGGGAGAGACACATAATAGGCTGGTTGGAGATGAGCTGCGCCTCGCCTGTACAGTGGACGAGAGCGGGGGGGGGGGGGCAGACGGGGACTATAATCAGCTGTCAGGTCGGACAGTTTCCAGCATCCTTCAGGCTGAACAGGAAGTCACAGAAACACTCACATCCTGTTAGGTGCGATTCTGATTTAATAAAATGTTATCAGACCCAAATATATCAACCAAGGGAGTTAGCTTCTCCTCGGACCGCGTAACGCCATTCTGATGCTACCAAGCCATCACCCCCCGTTAGCATCCCATTGACTGCCATTCATTCTGATGCTACCAAGCCATCATTGGGCGACGATTGCCGGTGATCGATTCTGCGCAGACCTGGCTCATCTCCCAACGAGCCTAATGTTTAGGAAGGGGCGGGACTTACACACAGGAAGGGGCGGGACTTATCCTCTCTATTAAGCGGCTGCTTGCAGGCTCGGCCATTTGCATTTCCACTCTGAAAAGTCGGAGAACTTTTTGTCGTCTTAAAAAAGTTACAAAGAAATCAATGCTCTCTTTTTTATCAAGTTCAAGATTAAATTCCAGCTCTATGAGATGACATATCCGTCCTTTTTTAAAACCTTTTTGAGTATATTTGCATCCGTGCTGAATCTATTTCAGCCGTCCATGAATGTTTTGGCGCTCCAGCGCTCCGATGTGCTCTTTAATCCCAACAAACTTTGAATCCAGATGTGGGATGGAAACTTCAACAAATCCACATTATCCACCAGACATGGAAGGAAGGAAGTCACAGTATATTGTTTAAAAAAAGAAAAAGGAGAATCGCCTTCGTATCACAATGGATCCAAACTAGTTCATCTCCGCTCACCGCAAAACAGCCCCTTCTCTCTCCCGACTCCTCAAATACTGGCGCTCGGTCAGTGTCTTTCAGCTTCATATACCAACGCAAAAATCTCCCTTTAGCGTCTGATGGGACACACCGGGCAGAGCAGCAGCTCGAACGCTGCGCTGTACGATGATGTAGTATTAAGAGAGACAGCAGTAGAGAGTAGTATGTAGAGAGACAACAGAAGAGAGTAATATGTAGAGAGACAGCAGTAGAGAGTAGTATGTAGAGAGACAACAGAAGAGAGTAGTATGTAGAGAGACAACAGAAGAGAGTAGTATGTAGAGAGACAACAGAAGAGAGTAGTATGTAGAGAGACAGCAGTAGAGAGTAGTATGTAGAGAGACAACAGTAGAGAGTAGTATGTGGAGAGACAACAGTAGAGAGTAGTATGTAGAGAGACGGCAGTAGAGAGTAGTATGTAGAGAGACAACAATAGAGAGTAGTATGTAGAGAGACAACAGTAGAGAGTAGTATGTAGAGAGACAACAGAAGAGAGTAGTATGTAGAGAGACAACAGAAGAGAGTAGTATGTAGAGAGACAGCAGTAGAGAGTAGTATGTAGAGAGACAACAGTAGAGAGTAGTATGTAGAGAGACGGCAGTAGAGAGTAGTATGTAGAGAGACGGCAGTAGAGAGTAGTATGAAGAGAGACGGCAGTAGAGAGTAGTATGTAGAGAGACGGCAGTAGAGAGTAGTATGTAGAGAGACGGCAGTAGAGAGTAGTATGTAGAGAGACGGCAGTAGAGAGTAGTATGAAGAGAGACAACAGTAGAGAGTAGTATGTAGAGAGACAACAGTAGAGAGTAGTATGTAGAGAGACAACAGAAGAGAGTAGTATGTAGAGAGACAGCAGTAGAGAGTAGTATGTAGAGAGTAGTATGTAGAGAGACAACAGTAGAGAGTAGTATGTAGAGAGACAGCAGTAGAGAGTAGTATGTAGAGAGACAGCAGTAGAGAGTAGTATGTAGAGAGACGGCAGTAGAGAGTAGTATGTAGAGAGACAACAGTAGAGAGTAGTATGTAGAGAGACAACAGTAGAGAGTAGTATGTAGAGAGACGGCAGTAGAGAGTAGTATGTAGAGAGACAACAGTAGAGAGTAGTATGTAGAGAGACGGCAGTAGAGAGTAGTATGTAGAGAGACGGCAGTAGAGAGTAGTATGAAGAGAGACAACAGTAGAGAGTAGTATGTAGAGAGACAACAGAAGAGAGTAGTATGTAGAGAGACAACAGTAGAGAGTAGTATGTAGAGAGACGGCAGTAGAGAGTAGTATGTAGAGAGACGGCAGTAGAGAGTAGTATGAAGAGAGACAACAGTAGAGAGTAGTATGTAGAGAGACAACAGTAGAGAGTAGTATGTAGAGAGACAACAGTAGAGAGTAGTATGTAGAGAGACAACAGTAGAGAGTAGTATGTAGAGAGACGGCAGTAGAGAGTAGTATGTAGAGAGACGGCAGTAGAGAGTAGTATGAAGAGAGACAACAGTAGAGAGTAGTATGTAGAGAGACAACAGAAGAGAGTAGTATGTAGAGAGACAGCAGTAGAGAGTAGTATGTAGAGAGTAGTATGTAGAGAGACAACAGTAGAGAGTAGTATGTAGAGAGACAACAGTAGAGAGTAGTATGTAGAGAGACAACAGAAGAGAGTAGTATGTAGAGAGACAGCAGTAGAGAGTAGTATGTAGAGAGTAGTATGTAGAGAGACAACAGTAGAGAGTAGTATGTAGAGAGACAGCAGTAGAGAGTAGTATGTAGAGAGACGGCAGTAGAGAGTAGTATGTAGAGAGACGGCAGTAGAGAGTAGTATGAAGAGAGACAGCAGTAGAGAGTAGTATGTAGAGAGTAGTATGTAGAGAGACAACAGTAGAGAGTAGTATGAAGAGAGTAGTATGAAGAGAGTAGTATGTAGAGAGTAGTATTTAGAGAGACAGCAGTAGAGAGTAGTATGTAGAGAGTAGTATGAAGAGAGACAGCAGTAGAGAGTAGTATGTAGAGAGTAGTATGAAGAGAGACAGCAGTAGAGAGTAGTATGTAGAGAGACAGCAGTAGAGAGTAGTATGTAGAGAGACAGCAGTAGAGAGTAGTATGTAGAGAGACAGCAGTAGAGAGTAGTATGTAGAGAGACAGCAGTAGAGAGTAGTATGTAGAGAGACGGCAGTAGAGAGTAGTATGTAGAGAGACAGCAGTAGAGAGTAGTATTTAGAGAGACAGCAGTAGAGAGTAGTATGTAGAGAGACAACAGTAGTGACATCAAGAGTCCCGACCAAGCGCGTCTAAATGTGACACTAATGGAGATTTTTTGCGTCAATAACAAACGCCAAAGATACCTGACCAAGGGTCACTTTTTGGACGCGATGGGAGTGAGAATGAGTTGCCACAGACGGTGCACTGAGACCGGTGCTGGACCAGTTCAGGTAGACACTGGTGTTTCTGAGAGAGGAGATACAATATCTTTAAATGTGACCCTTTGCATACCAAGAAAGACACGTATTTTGTGTTTCCCCGTTTGTCTACATGGCTTTTGACCTACAAATTACACAAAGTCTCACGTAAAGCGCCCTGAAGTTGTGAAATATTGAAATATTGTTTTTTTTTTATCTTCTTCAGACTATGTAGACTAATAACTTGTGAATTCAGATTATTTTCCTGTGAACACTCGGTGGATCTCAGACCTTTTTAAACAGAAAATAAA
>CM042331.1:32230473-32240473 GCA_023566125.1 Zingel zingel | reverse complement strand
CTAATGACTGAAGCAGGACCATCCATTGCCAAGATCCAGTAAGATGTCAGTACGTTGCTTAAGCAAATCTCAGGCACCTCCAGTTTGTGGTCTTGTTCACATGTTTATTTTTAATCATTCCTCCTCATCCTGTTAATCTTTTATCAAAAAGATAAATGAAAATATATATTATACAACACTAATATACAACACTGTGGCCCTGAGTATCTGTCACATTAATGTCATGTTCTACAATCAAGAGTGATCTATCCATTCTACCCTGTCACTCAAACGTCAACCCTGTTACCATACAATTTTAGTAAAATAATCTTAAATGATTCAGATAAGTTAAGTCTTATCTGAAATTAAAAGAATAAATGGGACATTATCCTGATGTTAAGTGGCTGTTGCCATAGGGGAATACTGTTTGAATGAAGGGCACGTGTTAAGCCATGTTAAGCCTGTATATAATATATACATTTACTATGTGTATATGAATATAATGTGTGTGTACAAAGTATATGTGTATGTGTAAAACTTGCAATGTGCTCAATTAAAAATAAACAGTATAAAATAAAGTGTAAAGTATTGTTGGGATATTCTCATGCTGCCTGTGTCTGTTTGAAAGGTCACAGCCAGGGCAGCTGAGGAGGTGACACACACGCAGGTGGGGGAGGGGAGAACAGTCAAGCACCTAACTACAGCACCAAACTCTCTTCAAATAAACTTGAACCGTAGGTCTTGTTTTCTGATGTTAGATAGACCAGCAATGAAGTGACATGAAAACAGTAAAGCCACTGTATGAGAGCCTCTTAAATATTATCTAAATTTACCTTACATGCATTTATGTTAAACATGATTTTGTACAAATATAAAAAGGTTATAACTTCAATTAAAAAGCAAGGCAAGGAAAAAACAGCGTAAAATAAAGTGTAAAGGTGTGCTGAGATATTGCTCAAACTGAATCCAAGCTCTGCAGCCTGTGTGTCTGAGAGGTCACAGCCAGGGCAGCCAAGGAGCACATGTCAGGTGGGGGAGGGGAGAACAAGCAAGCACTTAACCACAGCACCAAACTTTCTTCAAATGAACTTGAATCTCAGGTCTTGTTTTCTGATGTTAAATAGTCCAGCAATGAAGTGATATCAAAATATTAAAACCATGGTATCAAAATCTCTCCAATATTATTTAAATGTATGTTACATGCATTTATGTTTAAAATGATTTTGCACAAATAATGTAAAATACTGATTTAAAACCGAATGTAAAGCAGTAATATTCCCAGTAAATAATAAACAGTGTAAAATAAAGTGTAAAGGTGTGTTGAGATGAGGCTCAAACTGAATCCAGGCTCTGCTGCCTGTGTGAGGAGAGGCTAACAGGAGGTCACACAGAGAGGGGGAGGGGAGCTCAATTAAACACCTGCACTGCTGCATTCAAGGGACATGGGAATTCCTGGCTTCATTGTCCCTGACTTAATATACAGAGTTTCATACTAAAATGGAGAACTGCTGAAACTACGTTATGTTGTAGTAAAAACTCTATTTTTGTTTTCATTGTTGACGCTATTTTGAGTTGAAACATTTTGTAAAATTTCCTTACAACATGGAGTACACTTGTGCACTCTCCCAGTGGACTTAAATGCATCGTCAGAAACATGACGGAGTTTTTTTTTTAACGGAGGCTGCAGAGACAGACGTGCTGCTAGGAGATTTAAAGAGGAACAGGAAAGCAACAGATTATCAACCCAGGTAAGACATTTTTGTTTTTATTTAAACTAGGCTGAGCTGTTACTTGAATAAACAGTGTTTACTCTAGATTTTATTTCGTCCGAGTACGGGCTTATCTGCTAACGTTAGCTACCGACTGCTACCTTGAAACCATCCAGCAAATAGACAGTACCGTAGGGTGATTTAACATCACCGCTCATTTTACACAGCCGTCATAGCAGCGTGGCTAACGTTAGCTCAAGTTAGCTAAAGTTAGCTCACTTCTTGTCTCATCTGGGGTCTGATCAACAGGAAATTCATCAACTTCAGTGTCCACAACACTATTTTACAATAAACTGTAGCTAGCTGTCATATTTCACGGGCGTTCTGGTTCATATTGTAGTAGATATGGAACATCAGAATCAGATTCATTGGCAAATAGGTAGTCGGAGAAAGGGAATTTTACTGTTGTGTAGCAGTTAAAAGTATACACAAAATTTAAAAAAATCCTAAAAAAATATAAAAAGTATATAAGAAAAGATAATTTATAGAGAGGTGCGTGTGGAACTGGAGCAGATGAAGTGTATGTCGGAATCAGAGCGAGTGTAAAAGCAGAGCAGTTAATGGGTAACAGCAAGAAGTGTAAGTGCAGATGTTTGCCTGGGTTTATGAGGTGGTTGCTACAGTGGTATTTTGAAGTGACCAGGATGCATTAGGTGACTGCTAAGTTTGTTCAAGAAGTAAATAGTGTTTGCTGTGATAATCAATCACCTTTTCCACTGACCAATATGGATGTAGCTCATAATGTCTGATGTTCATTTCCTTCTGTTACAGAGCTATCCAGAAGCCAGAAGGGGAAACCTGTGCCAGATCACCAAGACTCAGATGGTATGTAGTGTGATCATCTAATAATATCATTCACTTTAGCCTGGATTCATATTATATGAATACAACGGTGTCATGTCAGTCAACCAGTGTATTTCTTCCTAATTTCCCTCTCCAAAATCAGTTCAGAAGAGTAGTCACAGCGCTTACTTGCTTTGGTGTTTGTAAAGCATTAAAGTTCAACAAAGACCGGGTCACATAAGAACATTTCCTTAAAAAATCACCCCAGTAGTTGAGAATGATTTAGTATTTCTAAATAGGGCTATTCATGTCCTCTTGTAAAAATTAGTCTTTTTTTTCATATCGCAATATATATCGCAGGGAAAAAAATATCGCAGTGTAAGTTTTTTCCAATATCGTGCAGGCCTAGCCGTAACTACACTGCCCTTGGGTCAATACAAGCCTTTTAAACATTACAACCTTGTTAAAAAAGTGATATTTCAGCCTATCGGGTCAACTCATGTCTAGTTTGAAAGTGAAACAACGATATAGATTGATGTTGGTCATTTTGTAACATTGTAAATGGTGCCCAAGTACACTATTTTGGCGAGATCCATATGTGGCTTCCAAGTTTGGGTATTTTCACTGTGAAACCTCAACTGAAAGCCACAGAGCTCCAATCTGAGTAATCTGGTAGCTGTTTTCTACCAATTTTCTGAGCTGCACCTGTAGATGTAGCTCATAATGTCTGATGTTCATTTCCTTCTGTTACAGAGCTATCCAGAAGCCAGAAGCAGAGACCTGATCCAGATGAGCCTGCTGATGCAGACCAAGACTCAGATGGTATGTAGTGTGATCATCTATAGCTTTACACTTCTTGGCATGAAGTGTACAGTAGGTTATGACTCAGTCTGTGTATATATCATGGGGTTTCTCTTCTCTTCACCTAGAAGGACCTGGCACACGCACAAAGGCTAAAGTCAAGAGGTCATCCAAGGCTGAGAGAAATGGTAAGCTTGTTTGTTGCCAATATAGAACCACCTTGACGAAGGACGTGAGTCAGATGAGCCGCTAAGGCAAAAAAAGCAGAAAACAATCAACAAAAATCAACAAGTAACATCACTAGGCTATTAATAATCAATTATGGTCTGTCACTGCATCGATGCAGAATCATCCGCGTCCATATCGCGATGCATCGTAAAAATGATTAATTTCAACACTCCTAGTTTGAAAGTGAAACAACGATATAGATTGATGTTGGTCATTTTGTAATAGGGCTGGGCGATATGGCTGAAAACTATCACGATATAAGTGTTTCATATCGGTCGATATCAATAATTATTGATATTTTTTATGACCTATTTAAAATAAGGACCAGGAGAAAAATATATTACATTTTTATTTTAAACGTAACCTTCCTCTGATTATAATCCCCTCAGTTATAAAAGCAGAAATGTCAACACAACCATGGAAAACACTCAAATAATTAAAATGTAAACATAGGTCTAAAATCACAATGAACACTTAACAATTATCTGTTAATATTAAGGTGCAAAATTAAAGAATAGTAAGAAATGCTTAATAAAGTGTAATAAAATAGTGCAAAGTGTTAAATATAAGAAACCTGAACTATTTTCTGCAAGTTCAGTGCTTGGTTGGTAACCTGGCTTCTCGACAGTGCTCAGCATGTCTGCCTCCGTTATTTCTTTGTATCGTTGATAAGGCGCTGATGCAGAGTACCTCTCCGTGGCGGTCTGCTGCTTGTGCGGTGTTGCAGCTGTAGATGGTGTTGGACGTTGCTGGCGAATACGGCTGTGCTCCAAAGTGTGAGTGCGGCGAAGGTGGTAAAACAAGTTTGTGGTATTACCAGTGTCGGTGGGGACGACAGTCTTGCATAATTTGCTGACGACATTGGTCTGACTACGGGCAGACTTATAAAATCCCCAAAACTGCCATACTGACTTTTCCTGTTTTAGCAACAATTTCCTCGCTCGCTGCGGCACTCACTTTATACTTATCACTCCACGCTGCCGGTTCTGTTATTGAAGAACACGAGACAGCGATGTGGCGCAACCAAAAAGATACTATTAGATGATTGACTGTTAGTGTCACTCCCTACGTTGCTAGGTTACCAGAGAGTGAGTGTCTTTGTTCATGCAACCAAACTTGCTTCACAACCTCTGGTTTCTTCGGATGAAGAAAAACAAGTTATCTAACGTTTTATCGACTGCATTTTCTATTGATATTGATTATTACATGTCTATCGCGAGACATATCGTTATCGTTTCATCGCGCCCAGCCCTATTTTGTAACATTATAAATGGTTCCAAAAGTACAATATTCTGGGGAGATCCATACGTGGTTTTCAAGTTTGGATATTTTCACTGTGAAACCTCGACAGAAAGCCGTGAGCTCCAATCTGAGTAATCTTGGTATCTGTCTTCTACCAACGTGGTTAAGCTTCTGTTACTCTGATACTGTAATACTCAGTTATTCTGACTCCTCTTTCCCCAAGAAACTACAAAGTCTGAGCTTTCAGGAAAGCCTAAGCTTATATTTGTTTTTTTCAAAGGGATTGAGGATGCTTGTTAAAGGGTTAACTACTTGAGATTCCACTTCAAGAACTATTATAGCAAATAGTACTGCAACTACTGTTACTCTCACTACTGCTGCAACTACTAGAAAGAATATTGCAACTTAAAATAGTCCAACTATTTTTAGTGCTACTACACCTGCTACATCTGCAAAAGCTACAACTATTAATGCTGCGGATGCTAAAATTACTTCTACTGCCTCCACTGATACTACTGCGTATGCTACTACTTTATTACTACTACCGTTTTACCTTTTTCTTTAATTTAAGTGTAGTTCATTGCACATATAATGTAATGCAAAAGAACAGTGACGGTAACATGCATACATAGTGATTTAATTGACATTAACAAACAAAATCACATCTACTTACTTACTTCTACCTGCCTACTGACCGACCTACTCACTTGAACTAGTCAGTTACTTTCTAACTATACTTATTTACATACAGGCAGGCCTGCTAATGATTGCTTGCAGTCTTAGTTCATTCTATGATATTCTTGATTTTGGTGGAATAATGTGTCTTTCTGTTTACTGTTTTTTAGGTTCTACTATGCATAAGAAGACTCAAAGAAGGCCCTGGAGTGATTTGGGTTTGGTGGCAACTTGGAAATTGCATAACTTCGATGACAGTTCCTGGTAAAGACAAGTGCATAGATGCAGAACCAGACACTGGAGAGATATAAATAATCATGTACATAATACCATTGAAACTAGAATAAAGAAGGTATCATGCAGTTAACTTAGCATATTTATTCTTCATCTGCATTATTTTTGCACACAGACGCAAGTTCAAGTTCTTTATAGATGAGAGCAGTTAAATGTGTGAAAATGTTCATTTTTGTTATTTCACCTTTTCGTAGGAACAATATTGGCTCAGGTATGTCTCCTGCAGACTGATCTCAAAGTGGCGTATGTATGACACGCCAATTTGTATGCTATTTTGGTGTGTTATCAAGACGCATAATCGCATTTTTAGCGTGTTTATCAACGCAATTCGCCCGCCATTGACCTACGTTAAGAGCAAATTTTCGCCGTAGCGAATAGTATAAAGGGATGTAAGTCCGCAGCGGGAGGGAGGGTGGTTGGGGGGGGGAGGATGGGTAAAATACAGGACTTTCACCCAGGAGTGCCAGGATCACGTCCCGCGTGTGGTGATTTTCAACCTTTTTTTATTTTTTTGTTTGTTTGTTTGTTTTTTTTAAGCCTTCCCCACTGTTTCTTTCCTAAACCCAACCGTTTATTGTTTTCCTAAGCATGTTTTTGTTGTTTTTTTTTTTCCCAGTGTTTTCCATGTTTTTGTCGCTTTTGTGTGTTACTAAAGCCTTTCCCTGTGTTCTTTTCCTAATCCCAACCTTTTTTTTTACACGCGTGACGTTCTCGCGATAGTACGTAACGTTCTCATGATAACACGCAACATGCCGACGCCACGTGGCGTGTATGTTTACATCTGCTCTATACAGCGTAGACATACACGTGGATAGCTCAGAATGCGTACAGATAACACGTCATTTGGCTTTAGGAAAGTGGCGTGTATGTTTACGCAGTCATGATGCCGTGTTGGTCTCCTGACTTGTTTTGTTGAAGCTGAAATTCAGCAGTGTTTAATGAGGCCTGAAAGGGATTTTAAAATCCTTGCATTTGATGTTTGAGTGAGTAGGTGTCGGTGCTCTGTTACAGTTTCTTACCCGGCTCGTTACAGTGTACTTTTGTAAAGCCCAAAATTTGCTTTTGTAGAATAAATTATCTGCTGATTTATTATTTTGGAGTTTGTGTTGTGATGGAGGTCAGAGCTTTAATCTTAGCTGAGGTGAAAGTCCTGATGGATGATTTACTACATGACCCAATAAGGCTTATAATACTTCATTTAAAAATGGGTAGTTCACTCAACTGCTATAATTAAAAAAGTTTTAAATTGACCTTGTCTGTGGCATCGGTCATCAATGTAAATCATTTTTAAATCATAATATTCTTAGTCACTTTCCTCTGATTTGAAAAAAAATTCATAATGATAAGGTTAATTAGTTTGAGTTGAACAGGATCTAGTATGTGTGCAATACTAACGCCGGATAAAGATCAGACCCAAGTACATTACAGTAATCAAAGTGAGACCTGAAAAACACATGGACAATAGTTTCTGGGTCAGCTATACTTATTGTGGGCCAAAATATATGGTAGTTTATGAATATGGCTAGCTATGAGTTTATCAAATCATAAAATAATAATAATTAAAAATCATTTGTCATACACTGATGATCATTGCATACTAACATTTTATTTGTTTTGAAATGATCAGATGAGGTAGTAAGCTACTTCCAACACTGCTGTAGTGTTGACAGCAGCTTAAGGCGAAACACGGCAGGGAATAAGTTTTTTTTCACTGGTCAATTTTGAGATTTTGGGCTATTTGTCTTTAATAACATGTATTCTTTCAGAATTGTGGTGAAAAAGAAGTCAAAAATACACATTTAGGTCTTTATTTTACTACACTTTGTCTGTTTGCATCTGTAGATTTCTCCTGAATTCAACAAAAGTTGACGTTCTAAATCATCCCACTGCTCCGTGATCGTTGTCTGCATCCTGTCATCACATATAACATTAGAAAGCTCTCTCTCTCCTGTACAATGCTGTCGGATCCAAATATGTTCATTTCCTTTTTATCAGCAACCATTCGTGAAAGTAAAAGGGGGGATTTAACTCTAAATGGGTAATCTCATTGGCTGATGCCAATTTCTGACGTGATTCGCTTAGAATAGTCACGTGACGCGCTCTGACATTTCCGCGGTAGTTCAGAATGTCGTAAGAAGTGCGTCAAACGGTCGAAAATAATCTCAGAGAAGATGTAAACATTAGCAAGAAGACACAGGGGATTACAAACTAAGACAGCAGATGATGAAATGCCTTCACATAGTACGTTGATGTGTCAACGGTCGTTCAGAAAACAGGAGTTTTCAGACAGCGGAGGTAATCAGACTCTCTCTCTCTCTCTCTCTCTCTCTCTGTCGCTCTCTATCCTTCTCTCTCTCTCTCTCTGTCTCTCTCTCTCTCTGTCTCTCTCTCTCTCTCTCTCTCTCTCTCTCCCTCTCTCTCTCTCCCTCTCTCTCTCTCTCTCTCTCTCTCTGTCGCTCTCTATCCTTCTCTCTCTCTCTCTGTCTCTCTCTCTCTCTCTCTCTGTCGCTCTCTATCCTTCTCTCTCTCTCTCTGTGTCTCTCTCTCTCTCTGTCTCTCTCTCTCTGTCTCTCTCTCTCTCTCTCTCTCTCCCTCTCTCTCTCCCTCTCTCTCCCTCTCTCTCTCTCTCTCAGCAGTTTACAGATATTCATGGCGTACATGTCATATATGAAATATATAGGTGTCACATATATACTATTCTACTATAATTACTATACAATACTAAACAAATCTGTAATTTTGGGATCCTAAAGTGGTTGTGAGTCCAAAAACAGTCTTTGTGGGGAAAAGCAGGACTGAGGTTGCATTTAAATTAAGTTAACTGGTGATTTTCGTTGTTTGTATTCTTCACCTGCGAGCTAAACTGCACGTGGCTGTTGATTCGATATAATAGTGATTGCTCACGTTTGTATTTTAAGTGCATTATTTACATGCTGAAGTAGTTACACTGCATTAAGACAATATAATTAATAGTGGGGTTATTGTTATTTGCTACAGAATGCTTAGCCTATATGTCAAGATCAAAGTTGGCCTATATAGTAACTCAAAAAAATACAGTTCAATCACACTGAAAATATGCCTGATTGTGTGAATAGAGGTGAATAAATATATTAGTTTGTGTTGCAGCGAAGTGTCAGTTCTGTTTCATGGGGGGGTTCGGACCTGCCCCACTGCTAAAAAAAATCTAAAGAAACACTGGATATTAGTGGAATTTTGCCATAAAAATCTTTTTTATATTGACAGTATTGTAGTTAACAAAAGAAGATATCCATAAATCCGTCTGTAATTTTTTTCCCATCTAATATGTGAACACAATGAATGAATAATTTTGAACCTAGCTTTACCCAATTCTCAAATATAAATATATATATAATTTTTTATATATATATTTTTATATATGCAAATTAGCACATATTCAATTAGATAATGCCTAGTTTGCATATTTAAACATTAAATTACAGAAAGCTTGTAATACATTTTTTTCTCATCTTAATTTAAGTAATCAACTGGGAGAGTTTCATGGTGATACTAGTTAAAAATTTGACCCTATTCACCTGTAGTGTCTAACCTTAAGACATTACAAGTAATGAAAAATATAAAGTTCATAAATATACAAGGAATAATATAACCACATAATAAGGGTTTAATAAGCTTCAGTGTTAAATATAACAAAACTGTTCTTTGGTCTAATAAGTTCAGCACATGTGATAACCAATCAAAACTGCTGCCAAAAAGCCTTAGAAAGCAGATCATGTGATCTTAAATCTGCCTAGCAACCGACCGGTCCTCACAACACCCACCAACTTCACCAGTTGTGTGACCATCGTGTGTTTAAACATTTGAAGTCATTTTCTGGCTCTTTACTCCCATCTAATGGTCAAACTATTTTTTTCATCCTCCTAGTGTAAGCAGAAAGGGTGGTCCTCACAACATGCTATAGGGTCATGGTCCTCACAAGTATAGCAAAACACGTATGTGTGTGTGTGTGTGTGTGTGTGTGTGTGTGTGTGTGTGTGTGTGTGTGTGTGTCTGTGTCTGTGTGTGTGTGTGTGTGTGTGTGTGTGTGTGTGTGTGTGTGTGTGTGTGTGTGTGTGTGTGTGTATGTGTGTGTGTGTGTGTGTGTGTGTGTGTGTGTGTGTGTGTGTGTGTGTGTGTGTGTCTGTGTGTGTGTGTGTGTGTGTGTGTGTGTGTGTGTGTGTGTGTGTCTGTGTCTGTGTGTGTGTGTGTGT
>CM042331.1:32227552-32230233 GCA_023566125.1 Zingel zingel | reverse complement strand
AGACAACTAAAGACAACAATACAGCACGAAGTGCAAACAAGACTTGGACAATACATGAACAATCAATGTGTGCAAGTAGTTCTGTTGTAGTAAGTGTAAGTAAGTATAACTGTTGAGAAGGAACAGTTTGTATGCCTTTTTGAAATATGAGATGGATGTTAGTGTTCTGATGTGATGGGAATGTCAGTCCAAATGTTCGTGTATATATAAAAAAGGATTTCTGACCATAGTGGTTTTGTATGGGGGGTGGGGGGGGGGGTAGTGAGGCGTACTGGTCTCATGTTGTGTGTCGGGAGAAGTGCAGCAATTGTTGGTGAAGTGCTATTTTTAATCTGCAAATGAAATGTGACAGCGTGGCTGTTAACGTAGTTCTGATAAGTTTGAGCGTGTGAGTGCAACGCAATGGGGAGACCACTTTGGAAGATGACTGGATCTTGAGAGCTTGATTGTACAAAATATACATATGCTTATGCATATGTATATTTATATGCATGAAGTACATGAAGTGAGCCTCAGTGGTGAGTGTTGATTGGCTGTTACTCCCTCTAACATCTACCAACCAGATAGTGCTGTGGGCGGGACATGAAGTGAGACTCAGTGGTGAGTGCTGATTGGCTGTGACTCGTCTAACATCTACCAACCAGATAGTGCTGTGGGCGGGACATGAAGTGAGACTCAGCGGTGAGGTAAACGGGAGCAGAGGGAGAGACTCAGAGCTGTAGCTGACACAAAGTACACCACCTTTTATTTCATTAACTTTATAATAAACACAGATACAGATCATCTGCAAACTGCCAAATATGGCCGGAGCCTTTCCAGCTGCTGCCTCCACATATCAGATGGGCTCCCTCCATTTCTGTTGTTATATCTGGGATAAAGAGCCATTATACCTCTCTAATCTCTCTATCTGCTCTCATCATGGCATCATTCTGCTGCTTGTTGTTGGTGTTGGGATCTTCTTTTTGGGTTTTGATATTTACATTTTAATGTTCTTTTATTCAGCCCTTTGGTCAGATTAATGTGTTTAAATGTGCGTAGAAATCAACGTTACTGACTGAAAGTTAACATAAGAAACATTTTACAGACCCAGAGATATGTTGCTTATAATAATTAATCAGAAATCACAAGTTTGATAGTTCATTAATAATGTTTATTATACAAACGATAGATTATAGACATAGACCAAGATATAATAACACGTTTATAACACTGACAACACTGCAAGATACAACTATTATAAATGCATTAAAGACAATTCATATTCCTTCATATATAATATACAACATCACATCATCTTCAGATTTAAAATACAACATCTGGAACACACACACACACACACACACACAGAGACACACACACACACACACACACACACACACACACACACACATCACACAGAGAGACACACAGACACACACACACAGAGACACACAGACACACACACACACACACACACACACAGAGACACACACACACACACACACACACACACAGAGACACACACACAGGTAAAATGATTTATAATAAAACTCTTAGGTGACAGTAATGTTAAAAAGTGAATTCCCAACATGTTAAACTATTAAACCAATGTCCCCTAAAAGAGAACCCCCCCCCCCCTCCCCCCTATAATAACACAACGACATCAAGAAACGATCAACAAATGCAATATATATATATACAATACAATATAATATCATCTATATATGTACACAACATACTAATACAGACGATAAGGGAACATCTGCACCCTGTCAGGATCAAATGTTCACTTCTAACATTCAGAACTTATTTTATATTATTATAATAATAATCATTGGGTATTTATGTCTTATTTCCCATCATTTCTGTTTGTTGTTTCTGTAATCTCTCTCTCTGTCTTTTGTGTTCTAGTTTAAATGTTTTCTCTGCATGAATGTGTCCCATCCCTTGTTTTAAAGCCGGTGTATACCAGGCTGTATTAAAGCCAGTGTATACCAGGCTGTATTAAAGCCGGTGTATACCAGGCTGTATTAAAGCCGGTGTATACCAGGCTGTATTAAAGCCGGTGTATACCAGGCTGTATTAAAGCCGGTGTATACCAGGCTGTATTAAAGCCAGTGTATACCAGGCTGTATTAAAGCCGGTGTATACCAGGCTGTATTAAAGCCAGTGTATACCAGGCTGTATTAAAGCCGGTGTATACCAGGCTGTATTAAAGCCGGCGTATACCAGGCTGTATTAAAGCCAGCGTATACCAGGCTGTATTAAAGCCGGCGTATACCAGACTGTATTAAAGCCAGCGTATACCAGGCTGTATTAAAGCCGGCGTATACCAGGCTGTATTAAAGCCGGTGTATACCAGGCTGTATTAAAGCCAGCGTATACCAGGCTGTATTAAAGCCGGCGTATACCAGACTGTATTAAAGCCAGCGTATACCAGACTGTATTAAAGCCAGCGTATACCAGGCTGTATTAAAGCCGGCGTATACCAGGCTGTATTAAAGCCGGTGTATACCAGGCTGTATTAAAGCCGGTGTATACCAGGCTGTATTAAAGCCAGCGTATACCAGGCTGTATTAAAGCCGGCGTATACCAGACTGTATTAAAGCCAGCGTATACCAGACTGTATTAAAGCCAGTGTATACCAGGCTGTATTAAAGCCAGTGTATACCAGGCTGTATTAAAGCCAGCGTATACCAGGC
>CM042331.1:32210052-32212552 GCA_023566125.1 Zingel zingel | reverse complement strand
TGTGTTTGTGTCAGCTGTTCCTGTGTGTTTGTGTCAGCTGATCCTGTGTGTGTGTGTGTGTGTGTGTCAGCTGATCCTGTGTGTGTGTGTGTGTGTTTGTGTCAGCTGATCGTGTGTGTGTTTGTGTCAGCTGATCGTGTGTTTGTGTCAGCTGATCGTGTGTGTGTGTGTGTGTGTGTGTGTGTCAGCTGATCGTGTGTGTGTGTCAGCTGATCCTGTGTGTGTGTGTGTGTCAGCTGATCGTGTGTGTGTGTCAGCTGATCGTGTGTGTTTGTGTCAGCTGTTCCTGTGTGTGTTTGTGTCAGCTGATCGTGAGTGTGTGTGTTTGTGTCAGCTGATCGTGAGTGTGTGTGTGTGTGTGTCAGCTGATCGTGAGTGTGTGTGTGTGTGTCAGCTGATCGTGTGTGTGTGTGTGTCAGCTGATCGTGTGTGTGTGTGTGTCAGCTGATCGTGTGTGTGTGTCAGCTGTTCCTGTGTGTGTTTGTGTCAGCTGTTCCTGTGTGTTTGTGTCAGCTGTTCCTGTGTGTGTGTGTCAGCTGATCCTGTGTGTGTGTGTGTGTGTGTGTGTTTGTGTCAGCTGATCGTGTGTGTGTTTGTGTCAGCTGATCGTGTGTGTGTGTGTGTCAGCTGATCGTGTGTGTGTGTGTGTGTCAGCTGATCCTGTGTGTGTGTGTGTGTGTGTCAGCTGATCGTGTGTGTTTGTGTCAGCTGTTCCTGTGTGTGTTTGTGTCAGCTGATCGTGTGTGTGTGTGTGTGTGTGTGTGTGTGTCAGCTGATTGTGTGTGTGTGTCAGCTGATTGTGTGTGTGTCAGCTGATCGTGTGTGTGTGTGTGTGTCAGCTGATCCTGTGTGTGTGTGTGTGTGTGTGTGTGTGTGTGTGTGTGTGTGTGTGTGTGTCAGCTGATCCTGTGTGTGTGTCAGCTGATCCTGTGTGTGTGTCAGCTGATCGTGTGTGTGTCAGCTGATCGTTTGTGTCAGCTGATCGTGTGTGTGTGTGTGTCAGCTGTTCCTGTTTGTGTCAGCTGATCGTGTGTGTGTTTGTGTCAGCTGATCGTGTGTGTGTGTTTGTGTCAGCTGTTCCTGTGTGTGTTTGTGTCAGCTGATCGTGTGTGTGTTTGTGTCAGCTGATCGTGTGTGTTTGTGTCAGCTGTTCCTCTGTGTTTGTCAGCTGATTGTGTGTGTTTGTGTCAGCTGATCTTGTGTGTGTGTGTGTGTGTCAGCTGATCCTGTGTGTGTGTGTGTGTTTGTGTCAGCTGATCGTGTGTGTGTTTGTGTCAGCTGATCGTGTGTGTGTGTGTGTGTGTGTCAGCTGATCGTGTGTGTCAGCTGATCCTGTGTGTGTGTGTGTGTGTGTGTGTGTGTGTGTGTGTGTCAGCTGATTGTGTTTGTGTCAGCTGATTGTGTGTGTGTGTGTGTCAGCTGATCGTGTGTGTGTGTGTGTGTGTCAGCTGATCCTGTGTGTGTGTGTGTGTGTGTCAGCTGATCCTGTGTGTGTGTGTGTGTCAGCTGATCCTGTGTGTGTTTGTGTCAGCTGTTCCTGTGTGTGTTTGTGTCAGCTGTTCCTGTGTGTGTTTGTGTCAGCTGATCGTGTGTGTGTGTGTCAGCTGTTCCTGTGTGTTTGTGTCAGCTGTTCCTGTGTGTGTTTGTGTCAGCTGATCGTGTGTGTTTGTTTCAGCTGTTCCTGTGTGTGTGTGTCAGCTGATCGTGTGTGTGTCAGCTGTTCCTGTGTGTTTGTGTCAGCTGTTCCTGTGTGTGTTTGTGTCAGCTGATCGTGTGTGTTTGTTTCAGCTGTTCCTGTGTGTGTTTGTGTCAGCTGATCGTGTGTGTTTGTCAGCTGATCGTGTGTGTTTGTTTCAGCTGTTCCTGTGTGTGTTTGTGTCAGCTGATCGTGTGTGTTTGTGTCAGCTGTTCCTCTGTGTTTGTCATCTGATTGTGAGTGTGTGTGTGTCAGCTGATCGTGTGTGTGTCAGCTGTTCCTGTGTGTTTGTGTCAGCTGATCGTGTGTGTTTGTTTCAGCTGTTCCTGTGTGTGTGTGTGTGTGTGTCAGCTGATCGTGTGTGTGTGTGTGTGTGTGTCAGCTGTTCCTGTGTGTTTGTGTCAGCTGTTCCTGTGTGTGTTTGTGTCAGCTGATCGTGTGTGTTTGTTTCAGCTGTTCCTGTGTGTGTTTGTGTCAGCTGATCGTGTGTGTTTGTCAGCTGATCGTGTGTGTTTGTTTCAGCTGTTCCTGTGTGTGTTTGTGTCAGCTGATCGTGTGTGTTTGTGTCAGCTGTTCCTCTGTGTTTGTCATCTGATTGTGAGTGTGTGTGTCAGCTGATCGTGTGTGTGTCAGCTGATCGTGTGTGTGTGTGTCAGCTGATCGTGTGTGTTTGCTCCTGACAGAGGAAAAAAACAGACGGCCACTCAGGGCGCCGCAGATGCAGCGGCGGACGACCACGACGACAATGATGATATGGCTGAGGTGAGAAACAGGTGTGTGTGTGTGTGTGTGTGTGTGTGTGTG
>CM042331.1:32202552-32205052 GCA_023566125.1 Zingel zingel | reverse complement strand
CAACCCCAAGAACACCATCCCAACCGTGAGGCACGGAGGTGGAAACATCATTCTTTGGGGATGCTTTTCTGCAGAGGGGACAGGACGACTGCACCGTTTTGAGGGGAGGATGGATGGGGCCATGTATCGCCAGATCTTGGCCAACAACCTCCTTCCCTCAGTTAGAGCATTGAAGATGGGTCGAGGCTGGGTCTTCCAACATGACAATGACCCGAAACACACAGCCAGGGCAACTAAGGAGTGGCTCCGTAAGAAGCATATCAAGGTCCTGGAGTGGCCTAGCCAGTCTCCAGACCTGAACCCAATAGAAGATCTTTGGAGGGAGCTGAAAGTCCCGAAACTTGAAGGATCTGGAGAAGGTCTGTATGGAGGAGTGGGCCAGAACCCCTGCTGCAGTGTGAACCTGGTCCAGGACTACAGGAAACGTATGATCTCTGGAATTGCAAACAAAGGTTTCTGTACCAAATATTAAGTTCTGCTTTTCTGATTTTTCTGGATTGTTGTTGTAGATTCCGTCTCTCACAGTTGCAGAGTACGTCTGATAACAATTACAGACTTCTACATGCTTTGGAAGTGGGAAAACCTGCAAATCGGCAGTGTATCAAATACTTATTCTCCCCGCTGTATGTGACTGTATGTGACTGTATGTGGCTGTATGTGGCTGTATGTGGCTGTATGTGGCTGTATGTGGCTGTATGTGGCTGTATGTGACTGTATGTGACTGTATGTGGCTGTATGTGACTGTATGTGGCTGTATGTGGCTGTATGTGACTGTATGTGACTGTATGTGGCTGTATGTGGCTGTATGTGGCTGTATGTGGCTGTATGTGACTGTATGTGGCTGTATGTGGCTGTATGTGGCTGTATGTGGCTGTATGTGGCTGTATGTGGCTGTATGTGACTGTATGTGGCTGTATGTGACTGTATGTGACTGTATGTGGCTGTATGTGACTATGTGGCTGTATGTGGCTGTATGTGGCTGTATGTGGCTGTATGTGACTATGTGGCTGTATGTGGCTGTATGTGGCTGTATGTGACTGTATGTGGCTGTATGTGACTGTATGTGGCTGTATGTGGCTGTATGTGGCTGTATGTGGCTGTATGTGGTTGTATGTGGCTGTATGTGACTGTATGTGGCTGTATGTGGCTGTATGTGACTGTATGTGGCTGTATGTGGCTGTATGTGACTGTATGTGGCTGTATGTGGTTGTATGTGGCTGTATGTGACTGTATGTGACTGTATGTGGCTGTATGTGGCTGTATGTGGCTGTATGTGGCTGTATGTGACTGTATGTGGCTGTATGTGGCTGTATGTGGCTGTATGTGGCTGTATGTGGCTGTATGTGGCTGTATGTGGCTGTATGTGACTGTATGTGGCTGTATGTGACTGTATGTGACTGTATGTGGCTGTATGTGGCTGTATGTGACTGTATGTGACTGTATGTGACTGTATGTGACTGTATGTGACTGTATGCGGGGATTATGAAATCGTGCAAGCCTCGCATATTTTGCGCGGAAATCGGCAATTTATGCGGCGAAAGTGCGGCATATTGGAAAAAAATGCGGCCCGCGCATAAATATGCAGACTTTGGCTAATTATGCGTTGAATTATGCGATCGCATAATCACGTTTTTCTGGAGGGACTGATAACCCAAACATACGTGGACTTTGCATATTTAAAAAAATATAAGGACTATCGGTTTGGTGTGGCAGGGCACCTTTAAGGTCTGAGGTCTGGAACGATTGGCAATTAAAAAAACACATTAACCAACTCGCTTATAACTTTTAAGCAACATACGTTGAAGTTGAAAAATGTTTCTGCTTAACTTTTGTACAGATACCCAACAGTACTTTTTGTTTTCGGTAGCCTACTTTCTCTCTGTAATAACTAAAAACGGTCTGATCTGGTTTGAAATGTTTCCTCTGAGTCCAGATGTTGCTGCTCCAGATGTTGCTGCTCCAGATGTTGCTGCTCCAGATGTTGCTGTGGAGGCTGATGTTGAAGACGACTTCCTTCCTTTAGAGGAGAACAACATGGAGCTGGACCAGAACCCGGAGGAACACGTGGACCGACACCAGGTCTCAGAACCGCTCGTCTGTGGAAACAGACTTTAACTTCTTTAGCTTTGCTTTTGCAGTATTTAGAATATTATTTATATATTGGTACTTATTGCAGCGTGGGGCGGTGGTAGTTACCGCTCTGTCTGTCTGACACGTATCTAGAGAGAGTTGACATGTTGTTGTTGTGTAAACTGAGTGTCTGTCTGTCTGTCTATCTGTCTGTCTGTCTGCCTGTCTGTCTCTCTGTCTGTCTGCCTGTCTGTCTCTGTCTGCCTGTCTCTCTCTCTGTCTGCCTGTCCTGTCTCTGTCTGTCTGTCTCTCTGTCTGCCTGTCCTGTCTGCCTGCCTGTCTGTCTGTCTGACTGTCTCTCTGTCCTCATGTTGTTGTTGTTGTGTGTAAACTGTCTGTCTCTCTGTCTGCCTGTCCTGTCTGCCTGCCT
>CM042331.1:32175052-32197552 GCA_023566125.1 Zingel zingel | reverse complement strand
TCCTCCTCCTCCTGTATATTACCTTCATCCTCCTCCTCCTCCTGTATATTACCTTCATCATCCTCTTCCTCCTCCTGTATATTACCTTCATCCTCCTCCTCCTCCTGTATATTACCTTCATCCTCCTCCTCCTCCTCCTGTATATTACCTTCATCCTCCTCCTCCTCCTGTATATTACCTTCATCCTCCTCCTCCTCCTGTATATTACCTTCATCCTCCTCCTCCTCCTGTATATTACCTTCATCCTCCTCCTCCTGTATATTACCTTCATCCTCCTCCTCCTCCTCCTCCTGTATATTACCTTCATCCTCCTCCTCCTCCTGTATATTACCTTCATTCTCCTCCTCCTCCTGTATATTACCTTCATCCTCCTCCTCCTCCTCCTCCTGTATATTACCTTCATCCTCCTCCTCCTCTTCCTCCTGTATATTACCTTCATCCTCCTCCTCCTCCTCCTGTATATTACCTTCATCCTCCTCCTCCTCCTCCTGTATATTACCTTCATCCTCCTCCTCCTCCTCCTGTATATTACCTTCATCCTCCTCCTCCTCCTCCTCCTCCTCCTCTTCCTCCTGTATATTACCTTCATCCTCCTCCTCCTCCTCCTGTATATTACCTTCATCCTCCTCCTCCTCATCCTCCTCCTGTATATTACCTTCATCCTCCTCCTCCTCCTGTATATTACCTTCATCCTCCTCCTCCTCCTGTATATTACCTTCATCCTCCTCCTCCTCCTCCTGTATATTACCTTCATCCTCCTCCTCCTCCTCCATATTACCTTCATCCTCCTCCTCCTCCTCCTGTATATTACCTTCATCCTCCTCCTCCTCCTCCTGTATATTACCTTCATCCTCCTCCTCCTCCTCCATATTACCTTCATCCTCCTCCTCCTCCTCCTGTATATTACCTTCATCCTCCTCCTGATGATACGTTGCTCCAGCGTGCACGGACCTCTTAGTCTTGAAATATTCCATCTTTGTTCTCGTGTGCTGCAGGTGGACGTGTGGGCGTTGCACGACGCGTACGCTGTCATCGGGGAGGAGAGACCTTTCAAATCAGGTCAGGTGTGTGTGTGTGTTACCTGTAGTGTGTGTGTGTGTGTTACCTGTAGAGTGTGTGTGTGTGCGTGTTACCTGTAGTGTGTGTGTGTGTGTGTGTTACCTGTAGTGTGTGTGTGTGTGTTACCTGTAGTGTGTGTGTTACCTGTAGTGTGTGTGTGTGCGTGTTACCTGTAGAGTGTGTGTGTGTGCGTGTTACCTGTAGTGTGTGTGTGTGTGTTACCTGTAGTGTGTGTGTGTGTGTTACCTGTAGTGTGTGTGTGTGTGTGTGTGTGCGTGTTACCTGTAGAGTGTGTGTGTGTGTGTGTTACCTGTAGAGTGTGTGTGTGTGTGTTACCTGTAGTGTGTGTGTGTGTGTGTGTGTGCGTGTTACCTGTAGAGTGTGTGTGTGTTACCTGTAGAGTGTGTGTGTGTGTTACCTGTAGTGTGTGTGTGTGTGTGTGTGTTACCTGTAGTGTGTGTGTGTGTGTGTGTGTGTGTGTTACCTGTAGTGTGTGTGTGTGTGTGTGTGTGTTACCTGTAGTGTGTGTGTGTGTGTGTGTGTGTGTGTTACCTGTAGTGTGTGTGTGTGTGTTAGTTACCTGTAGTGTGTGTGTGTGTGTGTGTGTGTTACCTGTAGTGTGTGTGTGTGTGTTACCTGTAGTGTGTGTGTGTGTTACCTGTAGTGTGTGTGTGTGTGTGTGAGTGTGTGTTAGTTACCTGTAGTGTGTGTATGTGTGTGTTACCTGTAGTGTGTGTGTGTGTGTGTTACCTGTAGTGTGTGTGTGTGTGTGTGTGCGTGTTACCTGTAGAGTGTGTGTGTGTGTGTGTTACCTGTAGAGTGTGTGTGTGTGTGTTACCTGTAGTGTGTGTGTGTGTGTGTGTGTGTGCGTGTTACCTGTAGAGTGTGTGTGTGTTACCTGTAGAGTGTGTGTGTGTGTGTTACCTGTAGTGTGTGTGTGTGTGTGTGTGTGTGTGTGTGTTACCTGTAGTGTGTGTGTGTGTGTGTGTGTGTGTGTTACCTGTAGTGTGTGTGTGTGTGTGTGTGTGTGTGTTACCTGTAGTGTGTGTGTGTGTGTGTGTGTGTGTGTTACCTGTAGTGTGTGTGTGTGTGTGTGTGTGTGTTACCTGTAGTGTGTGTGTGTGTGTGTGTGTGTGTGTGTTACCTGTAGTGTGTGTGTGTGTGTGTGTGTGTGTGTGTGTGCGTGTTACCTGTAGAGTGTGTGTGTGTTACCTGTAGAGTGTGTGTGTGTGTTACCTGTAGTGTGTGTGTGTGTGTGTGTTACCTGTAGTGTGTGTGTGTGTGTGTTACCTGTAGTGTGTGTGTGTGTGTGTTACCTGTAGTGTGTGTGTGTGTGTTACCTGTAGTGTGTGTGTGTGTGTGTGTGTGTGTGTGTTAGTTACCTGTAGTGTGTGTGTGTGTGTGTGTGTGTGTGTGTGTGTGTGTGTGTGTGTGTGTGTGTGTGTTAGTTACCTGTAGTGTGTGTGTGTGTGTGTGTGTGTGTGTGTGTGTGTGTGTGTGTGTGTGTGTGTGTGTGTGTGTGTGTGTTAGTTACCTGTAGTGTGTGTGTGTGTGTGTGTGTGTGTATGTGTGTGTTACCTGTAGTGTGTGTGTGTGTGTGTGTGTGTGTGTGTGTGTGTGTGTGTGTGTGTGTGTGTGTTAGTTACCTGTAGTGTGTGTGTGTGTGTGTGTGTGTATGTGTGTGTTACCTGTAGTGTGTGTGTGTGTGTTAGTTACCTGTAGTGTGTGTGTGTGTGTGTGTGTGTGTGTGTATGTGTGTGTTACCTGTAGTGTGTGTGTGTAAGCATAAGTTTGCACACCCGTGCTAAAGTTGACTAAAAAGAGGAATGAAAAAATCGTCTTTTGGAAATTGATCTTAATGCCTTCATTAAAAAAGAAATTGAAAAATCCGACCTTTAACGACCCCAATTATCTTTGTGAATGAATAATGTCCTTAAATACAGGCGGCATAAGTCAGTCCACCCCTATGTTAGATTCCCATAGAGGCAGGCAGACTTTTATTTTGAAAGGCCAGTTATTACATGGATCCAGGATACTATGCATCCTGATGAAGTTCCCTTGGCCCCCCCATCATCACATCCCCTTCACCATACCCCCCCCACATCATCACATCCCCTTCACCATACCCCCCCATCATCACATCCCCTTCACCATACCCCCCCCACATCATCACATCCCCTTCACCATACCCCCCCATCATCACATCCCCTTCACCATACCCCCCATCATCACATCCCCTTCACCATACCCCCACATCATCACATCCCCTTCACCATACCCCCCCATCATCACATCCACTTCACCATACCCCCCCCCCATCATCACACCCCCTTCACCATACCCCCCCATCATCACATCCCCTTCACCATACCCCCCCATCATCACATCCCCTTCACCATACCCCCATCATCACAACCCCTTCACCATACCCCCCCCCCATCATCACATCCCCTTCACCATACCCCCCCATCATCACATCCCCTTCACCATACCCCCCCCCATCATCACATCCCCTTCACCATACCCCCCCCCCAATCATCACATCCCCTTCACCATACCCCCCCCCCCAATCATCACATCCCCTTCACCATACCCCCCCCCATCATCACACCCCCTTCACCATACCCCCCCCCCATCATCACATCCCCTTCACCATACCCCCCCATCATCACATCCCCTTCACCATACCCCCCCATCATCACATCCCCTTCACCATACCCCCCCATCATCACATCCCCTTCACCATACCCCCCCCCACATCATCACATCCCCTTCACCATACCCCCCCCATCATCACATCCCCTTCACCATACCCCCCCCATCATCACATCCCCTTCACCATACCCCCCCCCATCATCACATCCCCTTCACCATACCCCCCCCCACCATCATCACATCCCCTTCACCATACCCCCCCATCATCACATCCCCTTCACCATACCCCCCACATCATCACATCCCCTTCACCATACCCCCCCCCCATCATCACATCCCCTTCACCATACCCCCCCCCATCATCACATCCCCTTCACCATACCCCCCCCCATCATCACATCCCCTTCACCATACCCCCCCCCATCATCACATCCCCTTCACCATACCCCCCCCCCATCATCACATCCCCTTCACCATACCCCCACATCATCACATCCCCTTCACCATACCCCCCCATCATCACATCCCCTTCACCATACCCCCACATCATCACATCCCCTTCACCATACCCCCACATCATCACATCCCCTTCACCATACCCCCCCCCACATCATCACATCCCCTTCACCATACCCCCCCATCATCACATCCCCTTCACCATACCCCCCCATCATCACATCCCCTTCACCATACCCCCCCATCATCACATCCCCTTCACCATACCCCCCCATCATCACATCCCCTTCACCATACCCCCCACATCATCACATCCCCTTCACCATACCCCCCCCCCCAATCATCACATCCCCTTCACCATACCCCCCCCCCCCATCATCACACCCCCTTCACCATACCCCCCCCCCATCATCACATCCCCTTCACCATACCCCCCCCCATCATCACATCCCCTTCACCATACCCCCCCATCATCACATCCCCTTCACCATACCCCCCCATCATCACATCCCCTTCACCATACCCCCCCCCCCCATCATCACACCCCCTTCACCATACCCCCCCATCATCACATCCCCTTCACCATACCCCCCCATCATCACATCCCCTTCACCATACCCCCCCCCACATCATCACACCCCCTTCACCATACCCCCCCCATCATCACACCCCCTTCACCATACCCCCCCCACATCATCACACCCCCTTCACCATACCCCCCCCCATCATCACATCCCCTTCACCATACCCCCCCATCATCACACCCCCTTCACCATACCCCCCCCCCCCATCATCACACCCCCTTCACCATACCCCCCCATCATCACATCCCCTTCACCATACCCCCCCCCCATCATCACACCCCCTTCACCATACCCCCCATCATCATCACACCCCCTTCACCATACCCCCCCATCATCACATCCACTTCACCATACCCCCCCCATCATCACAACCCCTTCACCATACCCCCCCCCCCATCATCACATCCCCTTCACCATACCCCCACATCATCACATCCCCTTCACCATACCCCCCCCATCATCACATCCCCTTCACCATACCCCCCCCCCATCATCACATCCCCTTCACCATACCCCCCCCCCAATCATCACATCCCCTTCACCATACCCCCCCCCCCCAATCATCACATCCCCTTCACCATACCCCCCCCCATCATCACACCCCCTTCACCATACCCCCCCCCCCATCATCACATCCCCTTCACCATACCCCCCCATCATCACATCCCCTTCACCATACCCCCCCATCATCACATCCCCTTCACCATACCCCCCCCACATCATCACATCCCCTTCACCATACCCCCCCCATCATCACATCCCCTTCACCATACCCCCCCCCATCATCACATCCCCTTCACCATACCCCCCCCCCATCATCACATCCCCTTCACCATACCCCCCCCCCCCATCATCACATCCCCTTCACCATACCCCCCCATCATCACATCCCCTTCACCATACCCCCCACATCATCACATCCCCTTCACCATACCCCCCCCCCATCATCACATCCCCTTCACCATACCCCCCCCCATCATCACATCCCCTTCACCATACCCCCCCCCATCATCACATCCCCTTCACCATACCCCCCCCCATCATCACATCCCCTTCACCATACCCCCCCCCCCCATCATCACATCCCCTTCACCATACCCCCCCATCATCACATCCCCTTCACCATACCCCCACATCATCACATCCCCTTCACCATACCCCCACATCATCACATCCCCTTCACCATACCCCCCCATCATCACATCCCCTTCACCATACCCCCACATCATCACATCCCCTTCACCATACCCCCCCCCCCCATCATCACATCCCCTTCACCATACCCCCCCATCATCACATCCCCTTCACCATACCCCCACATCATCACATCCCCTTCACCATACCCCCCCATCATCACATCCCCTTCACCATACCCCCCCATCATCACATCCCCTTCACCATACCCCCCCATCATCACATCCCCTTCACCATACCCCCCCATCATCACATCCCCTTCACCATACCCCCCACATCATCACATCCCCTTCACCATACCCCCCCCCCAATCATCACATCCCCTTCACCATACCCCCCCCCCCCCATCATCACACCCCCTTCACCATACCCCCCCCCATCATCACATCCCCTTCACCATACCCCCCCCCATCATCACATCCCCTTCACCATACCCCCCCATCATCACATCCCCTTCACCATACCCCCCCATCATCACATCCCCTTCACCATACCCCCCCCCCCCATCATCACACCCCCTTCACCATACCCCCCCATCATCACATCCCCTTCACCATACCCCCCCATCATCACATCCCCTTCACCATACCCCCCCCCACATCATCACACCCCCTTCACCATACCCCCCCATCATCACACCCCCTTCACCATACCCCCCCCACATCATCACACCCCCTTCACCATACCCCCCCCCCATCATCACATCCCCTTCACCATACCCCCCCATCATCACATCCCCTTCACCATACCCCCCCATCATCACACCCCCTTCACCATACCCCCCCCCCATCATCACACCCCCTTCACCATACCCCCCCATCATCACATCCCCTTCACCATACCCCCCCCCCATCATCACACCCCCTTCACCATACCCCCCATCATCATCACACCCCCTTCACCATACCCCCCATCATCATCACATCCCCTTCACCATACCCCCACATCATCACATCCCCTTCACCATACCCCCACATCATCACATCCCCTTCACCATACCCCCCATCATCACACCCCCTTCACCATACCCCCACATCATCACATCCCCTTCACCATACCCCCCCATCATCACATCCCCTTCACCATACCCCCCCATCATCACATCCCCTTCACCATACCCCCACATCATCACATCCCCTTCACCATACCCCCACATCATCACATCCCCTTCACCATACCCCCCCATCATCACATCCCCTTCACCATACCCCCCCATCATCACACCCCCTTCACCATACCCCCCATCATCATCACACCCCCTTCACCATACCCCCCATCATCATCACATCCCCTTCACCATACCCCCACATCATCACATCCCCTTCACCATACCCCCCCATCATCACATCCCCTTCACCATACCCCCCCATCATCACATCCCCTTCACCATACCCCCCCCATCATCACACCCCCTTCACCATACCCCCCCCCCATCATCACACCCCCTTCACCATACCCCCCCATCATCACATCCCCTTCACCATACCCCCCCCCCATCATCACACCCCCTTCACCATACCCCCCCCCATCATCACATCCCCTTCACCATACCCCCCCATCATCACATCCCCTTCACCATACCCCCCCCCATCATCACATCCCCTTCACCATACCCCCCCCCCAATCATCACATCCCCTTCACCATACCCCCCCCCCCCAATCATCACATCCCCTTCACCATACCCCCCCCCATCATCACACCCCCTTCACCATACCCCCCCCCCCATCATCACATCCCCTTCACCATACCCCCCCATCATCACATCCCCTTCACCATACCCCCCCATCATCACATCCCCTTCACCATACCCCCCCCACATCATCACATCCCCTTCACCATACCCCCCCATCATCACATCCCCTTCACCATACCCCCCCCATCATCACATCCCCTTCACCATACCCCCCCCCCATCATCACATCCCCTTCACCATACCCCCCCCCCCCCCATCATCACATCCCCTTCACCATACCCCCCCCATCATCACATCCCCTTCACCATACCCCCCACATCATCACATCCCCTTCACCATACCCCCCCCCCATCATCACATCCCCTTCACCATACCCCCCCCCATCATCACATCCCCTTCACCATACCCCCCCCCATCATCACATCCCCTTCACCATACCCCCCCCCATCATCACATCCCCTTCACCATACCCCCCCCCCCCCATCATCACATCCCCTTCACCATACCCCCCCATCATCACATCCCCTTCACCATACCCCCACATCATCACATCCCCTTCACCATACCCCCACATCATCACATCCCCTTCACCATACCCCCCCATCATCACATCCCCTTCACCATACCCCCACATCATCACATCCCCTTCACCATACCCCCCCCCCCATCATCACATCCCCTTCACCATACCCCCCCATCATCACATCCCCTTCACCATACCCCCCACATCATCACATCCCCTTCACCATACCCCCCCCATCATCACATCCCCTTCACCATACCCCCCCATCATCACATCCCCTTCACCATACCCCCCCATCATCACATCCCCTTCACCATACCCCCCCCATCATCACATCCCCTTCACCATACCCCCCACATCATCACATCCCCTTCACCATACCCCCCCCCCAATCATCACATCCCCTTCACCATACCCCCCCCCCCCCATCATCACACCCCCTTCACCATACCCCCCCCCATCATCACATCCCCTTCACCATACCCCCCCCCATCATCACATCCCCTTCACCATACCCCCCCATCATCACATCCCCTTCACCATACCCCCCCATCATCACATCCCCTTCACCATACCCCCCCCCCCATCATCACACCCCCTTCACCATACCCCCCCATCATCACATCCCCTTCACCATACCCCCCCATCATCACATCCCCTTCACCATACCCCCCCCCACATCATCACACCCCCTTCACCATACCCCCCCATCATCACACCCCCTTCACCATACCCCCCCCACATCATCACACCCCCTTCACCATACCCCCCCCCCATCATCACATCCCCTTCACCATACCCCCCCATCATCACATCCCCTTCACCATACCCCCCCATCATCACACCCCCTTCACCATACCCCCCCCCCATCATCACACCCCCTTCACCATACCCCCCCATCATCACATCCCCTTCACCATACCCCCCCCCCATCATCACACCCCCTTCACCATACCCCCCATCATCATCACACCCCCTTCACCATACCCCCCATCATCATCACATCCCCTTCACCATACCCCCACATCATCACATCCCCTTCACCATACCCCCACATCATCACATCCCCTTCACCATACCCCCCATCATCACACCCCCTTCACCATACCCCCACATCATCACATCCCCTTCACCATACCCCCCCATCATCACATCCCCTTCACCATACCCCCCATCATCACATCCCCTTCACCATACCCCCACATCATCACATCCCCTTCACCATACCCCCACATCATCACATCCCCTTCACCATACCCCCCCATCATCACATCCCCTTCACCATACCCCCCCATCATCACACCCCCTTCACCATACCCCCCATCATCATCACACCCCCTTCACCATACCCCCCATCATCATCACATCCCCTTCACCATACCCCCACATCATCACATCCCCTTCACCATACCCCCCCATCATCACATCCCCTTCACCATACCCCCCCATCATCACATCCCCTTCACCATACCCCCCCATCATCACACCCCCTTCACCATACCCCCCCCCCATCATCACACCCCCTTCACCATACCCCCCCATCATCACATCCCCTTCACCATACCCCCCCCCCATCATCACACCCCCTTCACCATACCCCCCATCATCATCACACCCCCTTCACCATACCCCCCCATCATCACACCCCCTTCACCATACCCCCCCCCCATCATCACACCCCCTTCACCATACCCCCCCATCATCACATCCCCTTCACCATACCCCCCCCCCCATCATCACACCCCCTTCACCATACCCCCCATCATCATCACATCCCCTTCACCATACCCCCACATCATCACATCCCCTTCACCATACCCCCCATCATCATCACATCCCCTTCACCATACCCCCCCATCATCACATCCACTTCACCATACCCCCCCCCACATCATCACATCCCCTTCACCATACCCCCCCATCATCACATCCCCTTCACCATACCCCCCCCCCATCATCACACCCCCTTCACCATACCTAGAGACTGGCATGGTTTCAGGTTGTGTTTAGACGGAAACGATCTGAAGAGAAAACCAAAAGTGGCGTTCTCACTTTTTATTCCGCGTTTAGACGAGCGTCCATATGGTGACATCTGTAGTCCAGAAGTGTGTGAAATGTGATGTAGTAGAACACCAGGCGGCTAGGTGGCCCCCACACACACACACACACACACAGACACACACAAATATATGCAACACACACACACACACACACGCAACACACACACACACACACACACACACACACACACACAAATATATGCAACACACACACACACACACACACACACACACACACACACACACACACACACACACACACACACAGACACACACAAATATATGCAACACACACACACACACACACGCAACACACACACACACACACGCAACACACACACACACACACACACACGCAACACACACACACACACACACACACACACACACACACACACACACACACACACACACACACACACACAGACACACACAAATATATGCAACACACACACACACACACGCAACACACACACACACACACACACACACACACAAATATATGCAACACACACACACACACACACACATGCAACACACACACACACATGCAACACACACACACACACACACACAAATATATGCAAGACACACACACACACACACACATGCAACACACACACACACATGCAACACACACACACACACACACACAAATATATGCCACACACACACACACCCCCTCCCACAGTGTGTTTTTACCCTTTAAATGGGAGCGTTTTTAAGCCCCAACAATGCCGTCGCCGTCTGACCGAAGGGCTCAGCTGATGAAATATTTCGGCATTTTCACCCGCGAGTGTATTCACCTTATTCCAGTCAGCCAGCTGGTCTGATTAGCAGAGAGATGATCTTATGGAAAGTACCCCATGCCAATCTCTAGGTATGGTGAAAGGGGGGGTGTTTCCGTGGTTACAGCTCTCAGCTGACAGGTGTGTTTCCGTGGTTACAGCTCTCAGCTGACAGGTGTGTTTTCCTCCGTAGGAAAATGCTACAAGGTTCCTGACGGTCTGGACGATGGCGGGAAGAGGAAGAGGAAACGGCCGGCTGCCCTTCAGGACTTCAGCAGCTGGTTCAGAGGAACCTGTGAGAACTATGCTCCGTTCAGGCTCTTAAGAAATGTCTTAAAATCCAAATGTTAGGCCTTAAAGGGGCAGTAGGCAGGATCAAATGTTAGGCCTTAAAGGGGCAGTAGGCAGGATCAAATGTTAGGCCTTAAAGGGGCAGTAGGCAGGATCGAATGTTAGGCCTTAAAGGGGCAGTAGGCAGGATCAAATGTTAGGCCTTAAAGGGGCAGTAGGCAGGATCAAATGTTAGGCCTTAAAGGGGCAGTAGGCAGGATCAAATGTTAGGCCTTAAAGGGGCAGTAGGCAGGATCGAATGTTAGGCCTTAAAGGGGCAGTAGGCAGGATCAAATGTTAGGCCTTAAAGGGGCAGTAGGCAGGATCGAATGTTAGGCCTTAAAGGGGCAGTAGGCAGGATCAAATGTTAGGCCTTAAAGGGGCAGTAGGCAGGATCAAATGTTAGGCCTTAAAGGGGCAGTAGGCAGGATCAAATGTTAGGCCTTAAAGGGGCAGTAGGCAGGATCGAATGTTAGGCCTTAAAGGGGCAGTAGGCAGGATCAAATGTTAGGCCTTAAAGGGGCAGTAGGCAGGATCGAGAAGATGCAGGACTTCGCTAAAAAATGTGAACATCAACTTCTCAGTCCCTCCCCCCTTTCTGCTGAAGCCCAAAACGGTCTCCTAAGCCCCTCCCCCCACAAGGGAGAATGAATGCGTGTTCATGATCAGTGATTGACACGCAGTTAGACACCCCCCCTGGCCCTGATTGGTGCATCTGAACATTTAGATACACCCCCCCCCCCCTGGCCCTGATTGGTGCATCTGAACATATAGATCACTTGATGTGATTCGTGTTTTGCAGTGTGGCCTTCTGGGAAGTTGAGTTTGCTGCTCTACGCTGTGAATGAAACTAAATGATTTCATGTTTGTGTTTTAGTTAATCCTCCGGAGCAGAAGCTCAAAAATGGACCCAAGTTCACAGGTAACGCGTCTTAAAGGAGCAGTGCAACATTTAGGTTCTCCCTGAGAGCCAGATGTTCGGCTTAGCTTAGCTTAGCATGAAGCCTGGCTGTGTCCAGCTGATTAACATGTTGTCTTTTTCAGACCTGAACTACATTTTTTTGAGCACAATGAAAGACAAACTGAAGACTCGAAAGAGGATCTACAGGAGAGCGGTAGGGTGTGTGTGTGTGTGTGTGTGTGTGTGTGTGTCTGTCTGTCTCTCTCTCTCTCTGTTGGTGTGTGTGTGTGTGTGTGTGTGTGTGTGTGTGTCTGTCTCTCTCTCTCTGTTGGTGTGTGTTTGTGTGTGTGTGTGTGTGTGTGTGTGTGAGATCCTGTGTGTGTGTGTGTGTATGTGTGATCCTCTGTCTGTGTGTGTGTGTGTGTGTGTGTGTGTGTGTGTGTGTGTCTCTCTCTCTCTCTCTCTCTGTTGGTGTGTGTGTGTGTGTGTGTGTGTGTGTGTGTGTGAGATCCTGTGTGTGTGTGTGTGATCCTCTGTGTGTGTGTGTCTCTCTCTCTCTGTTGGTGTGTGTGTGTGTGTGTGTGTGTGTGTGTGTGTGTGATATCCTGTCTCTGATGTCATCAGGGCGTGCTGGTGTCTGATGAAGAACTGAGGAGGACCTTCCTGCAGCTGGAGGAGGCGGGGCCACAGCAGCAGGGGGAGGAGCCTGAGGACGGCTTCAGACACCCCGACCTGCTGGGTAAGGAAACGCTCCTCACTTCCTGTCTCCTAAAGGGGCTGACATTTGGGTTTAATGAGCGGGATAGTCCAGGGTGCAGAAGAAGGGGGTCAGCTTCTCTTCACAACACGTAGCTCCTACATTCATTCTGATGCTACCAAGCCATCAGCTCCCGTTAGCATCCCATTGACTGCCATTCATTCTGATGCTACCAAGCCATCAGCTCCCGTTAGCATCCCATTGACTGCCATTCATTCTGATGCTACCAAGCCATCAGCTCCCGTTAGCATCCCATTGACTGCCATTCATTCTGATGCTACCAAGCCATCAGCTCCCGTTAGCATCCCATTGACTGCCATTCATTCTGACGTCACTTTGACAGAGAATAACTTTACATCTGAAGCGTTTAAAGACTCTATTTGTCCGTTGTTTATTTCTGAAGAAACACGACAATGTATAAAAGGCTCCATTACCTTGTAGCTCACGTTATGGCTCCGTAGCAGACGTTGTTATAAAAATAGGCTAACGATTGGGTCATAACCACGAGACTTACTGTCTCATAGTAGAGGAATTACCGTATAGTCCAGGAGAAGCTCTCAGGCAGTTTGGACTTCCATTAGCTGTTTAAGTGTAATTACTAATGTTAACTATCATGTTAGTGATCAGTAATTAGCCTGTGCCTATGTTATCTCCTTACATATACCTACGCTCTCCGTCTCTGCTAGATTGGGAATGATTGAGATTTCTCTTGGCACAGCTACCAGAAGACTTCCAACTTTCAGACAGGTTGCTCACGTCACATCTACGTCTTCAAGCTCAGTTGGAGGCTGCTCAGTAACGCTCAGCCATCACCGGAAAAGAGACTTCACTGGTCTCCGTCCAGAGACACGGGACCTGCTGGTCCCGTATATATACGGGACCTGCTGGTCCCGTATATATACGGGACCTGCTGGTCCAGTATATGTCTATGTGCAGAACAGCTGTTTGGTGATTAATTAAACTTTAAACTCTTTCACAGGCGGTGATGACGACGCGTCAGACAACGAACACGAAGCGTTTCCTGACTACCTTCCAGCTGAGTTCAACGGTGGAGTGGACGTCATTTCTCCAGGTACAGCTCGCTGTTCATCACACACACACACACACACACACACACACACACACACACACACACACACACACACACACAGGAACACACGTTTGTTTCACTATCTTTGTGGGGACCCGTCATTGACATAATGCATTCCCTAGCCCCTTACCCTAACCTTAACCATCACCACTAGATGCCTAACCTTAACCCTTACCCTCACCCTAACCATAACCTAATTCTAACCCTAATCCTAAAACCAAGTCTTAACCCTCAAACAGACCTTTAACCTTGTGGGCTCCAGCATTTTGGCCCCACAAAGCTGGTCGGACCCCACAAGGATACTGGACTCCCGGTTTTTGGACCCCACGAATATAGTAAAACAAGCACACACATACACACACACACTCACTCACTCACACACACACACACACACACACACTCTCTCTCTCAGAATACAGATGTGAACATGTTTGTATCTGTATGAATGTTTTTTTGTGTTGCAGACGCTCAGAGAGACGAGTTGAGTTATGAAGATCTGGTGAAGCTGCGCGTGGTCAGTCATCCTCACGCCTCACGTCCTCTCTGATCAAATTCTATTAGATTTATTTATAGTATCAAATCATAACGAGTTATCTCAGGACACTTTACAGACAGAGAAGGCCTAGACCACACTCTATAATTACAGATAGAGGAGGTCTAGACCACTCTATAATTACAGATAGAGGAGGTCTAGACCACTCTATAATTACAGATAGAGGAGGTCTAGACCACACTCTATAATTACAGATAGAGAAGGTCTAGACCACGCTCTATAATTACAGATAGAGAAGGCCTAGACCACACTCTATAATTACAGATAGAGGAGGTCTAGACCACCCTCTATAATTACAGATAGAGGAGGTCTAGACCACACTCTATAATTACAGATAGAGGAGGTCTAGACCACTCTATAATTACAGATAGAGGAGGTCTAGACCACACTCTATAATTACAGATAGGTCTAGACCACTCTATAATTACAGATAGAGGAGGTCTAGACCACTCTCTATAATTACAGATAGAGGAGGCCTAGACCACACTCTATAATTACAGATAGAGGAGGTCTAGACCACTCTCTATAACTACAGATAGAGGAGGCCTAGACCACATTCTATAATTACAGATAGAGGAGGTCTAGACCCCCCTATAATTACAGATAGAGGTCTAGACCACACTCTATAATTACAGATAGAGGAGGCCTAGACCACATTCTATAATTACAGATAGAGGAGGTCTAGACCCCCCTATAATTACAGATAGAGGAGGTCTAGACCACACTCTATAATTACAGATAGAGGAGGCCTAGACCACATTCTATAATTACAGATAGAGGAGGTCTAGACCACACTCTATAATTACAGATAGAGGAGGCCTAGACCACATTCTATAATTACAGATAGAGGAGGTCTAGACCACTCTCTATAATTACAGATAGAGGAGGCCTAGACCACATTCTATAATTACAGATAGAGGAGGTCTAGACCCCCCTATAATTACAGATAGAGAAGGCCTAGACCATACTCTATAATTACAGATAGAGGAGGTCTAGACCACACTCTATAATTACAGACCCAACAATTCCAGTTATTCCCCCAAAAGCATTCAGTGGGACAGTGGTCAAACTAAACGGTATCTTCAGGGTGCATCACTGTGTGGATGAATGGATTAGTGTGTGTCTGTGTGTGCGATGTGATTGGTTCAGGATATTAACCTGCTGTGTGTGTGCGATGTGATTGGTTCAGGATATTAACCTGCTGTATGTGTGCGATGTGATTGGTTCAGGATATTAACCCGCTGTGTGTGTGTGTGCGATGTGATTGGTTCAGGATATTAACCCGCTGTGTGTGCGATGTGATTGGTTCAGGATATTAACCTGCTGTGTGTGTGAGATGTGATTGGTTCAGGATATTAACCCGCTGTGTGTGCGATGTGATTGGTTCAGGATATTAACCTGCTGTATGTGTGCAATGTGATTGGTTCAGGATATTAACCTGCTGTATGTGTGAGATGTGATTGGTTCAGGATATTAACCTGCTGTATGTGCGCGATGTGATTGGTTCAGGATATTAACCTGCTGTGTGTGTGAGATGTGATTGGTTCAGGATATTAACCCGCTGTGTGTGCGCGATGTGATTGGTTCAGGAGCAGCTGGTGAAGAACTGCCGCGGCTACACGCAGGAAACGGCGCTGTCTCGCCGCGTCAAAGACTGGGAGGACATGGTCCGGCCGGAGCTGCTGCTGCAGGTAAGACTCTGACATCACTTCCTGTCTGCTGCAGGTAAGACTCCTGAGGGGTCTTCCTGCAGAGAGGAATGTTTGGCGCCCCTCAAAAAAGGTTTCAGGCAGCAGCGAGGACAGTCCCGGCGTTCGTGTGTGTGTGTGTGTGTGTGTGTGTGTGTGTGTGTGTGTGTGTGTGATGATGTCACTCAGGTTATATAAATAAACTTTAACTGTAGGCGGACCAATCATGTTCTCGTCTGGATCTCCTAGCTGTTCACCCTCTGACATCACTTCCTGTGTGTGTTTGGTTTCTCAGGAGCAGCGCTCGGTGTTTGACATCCACGACTACGGAGACAGGATCGTCGGAGCGCTGGGCGCCATCGGCCAGCGCAGATCTTTCGCCGCCATCGTCGCCGGGCTGGACAACTTCGAAGCCTGCAAATATCTGCTGGCTTCACTGCAGCTGGTAAATACACACACACACACACACACACATACAGGACTGGAGTCTGACAACATTATGGGATGGATCCCTACAGAGATAGACCTTTTAGTTAAAGAGTAAGATCCTTTTAGTTTAACATCAAACAGCCCCGAAATCACCATCACCAAACTCCACCAGACTCCATGTAAATAATCAGGACTTTTAGCGTGTATAGAGGCAGCATATTTCCACCAGACTCCATGTAAATAATCAGGACTTTTAGCGTGTATAGAGCCAGCATATTCACACCAGACTCCATGTAAATAATCAGGACTTTTAGCGTGTATAGAGCCAGCATATTTACACCAGACTCCATGTAAATAATCAGGACTTTTAGCGTGTATAGAGCCAGCATATCTCCACCAGACTCCATGTAAATAATCAGGACTTTTAGCGTGTATAGAGCCAGCATATTTCCACCAGACTCCATGTAAATAATCAGGACTTTTATCTTCGTAAAACACACTTCATTCAAAGTGGACAGAAACTAAATCAAACTACCAAAAGCCGTCTTGGTTCATCTTTCCACTGTTCCAACAATCACCACTCTGGTTTGGTTGAAATAAACCCTTAATTCACCCATTTACATGTGGAAATATGCTGGCTCTATACTCGCTAAAAGTCCTGATTATTTACATGGAGTCTGGTGTTGTTTTTTCAACCTTTTTATGGCTTTAATACACCAATCTTAAGCTGCGCTGAGGCAGACCAGAGAAACTTGTACAGTATATACTGTGTATATATATGTGAAAGACAGCGGTGTGGTGTGTATTTGCCGGCGTCTCTCAGGCAAACGACTACACGGTAGAGGTGGACAGCGTGGCCGGGCTGGAGGACAGCGTGGACTCGATGGGACTGACGCTGCTCAGCACTGACAGAGCCACCGACAGATTCAAAGACCTCAACACCTGAACCTGGACCCCTAACCCTAACGCCGAGAGTCGCACAAATGTGCCACAACTTTCTGCTCCGGTGTCGGGTAACGGGGAGACGTCTGACGGGACATTTGTACCCCTTCGTCTTTTTAAAAAGGACATTTCTCTACTTTCATCTGAACTCCTGATTCAGCCAATAACTGAGTCATTATCTGTCTGTCTCTGCGTGTCTGTCTGTCTCTCTCTGTCTGTCTCTCTCTCTGTCTGTCTCTCTCTCTGTCTGTCTCTCTCTCTGTCTGTCTCTGCGTGTCTGTCTGTCTCTCTCTCTGTCTGTCTCTCTCTCTGTCTGTCTCTCTCTCTGTCTGTCTCTCTCTCTGTCTGTCTCTCTGTCTGTCTCTCTCTCTGTCTGTCTCTGCGTGTCTGTCTGTCTCTCTCTCTGTCTGTCTCTCTCTCTGTCTGTCTCTCTCTCTGTCTGTCTGTGTGAAGATTATTTAGGAATGATGCTGTTAAGTATTTTGTCCGCCAACCATTTTTAACAAACCTTTTCGTGTTGCGTTTGAACAGAAAGAACTGAATCGGTCTTAATAAATGATAAACCAAATGTTTCTTTTGTGTGAACGATCGTCAGCCTCACGTCCATGTTAAGCATCGTCGCTTTCTACACCAAACCAAGAAGTTCTGGTATACAGAGGCGATGTCCCGCCCCTTCCTGTGTGTAAGACACGCCCCCTCCTGTGTGTAAGTCCCGCCCCCTCCCGTGTGTAAGTCCCGTCCCTTCCCGTGTGTAAGTCCCGTCCCTTCCCGTGTGTAAGTCCCGTCCCTTCCCGTGTGTAAGTCCCGCCCCCTCCTATGTGTAAGTCCCGCCCCCTCCTATGTGTAAGTCCCACCCCCTCCTATGTGTAAGTCCCTCCCCTTCCCGTGTGTAAGCCCCGCCGACACTTTTTTAAATTCATGGTCAATAAACCTAATTTATGACATTAAACCTAAAAATAGTTTTAGTTTAAAAAAAAATAATCTGAAATTCTGAATTATTTGGACCAATAGGAAAGACCGGAGGATGTCGATTGGATCACAGAACTTCAGAACTAATGAAACACCCAAAATCCAATCATTAATTCATCATTCATTTGTTATAACGTCGTATGTGGGTCCATACAGCCGCCATCCTCACCGCCATCGCGATATTTGGGCAGTTTGGTTGAGAGGAACCCATATTTCGGTTATCAGAATCTTTGAAATGGACCAAATGTGACCCGAGGACAACGGGAGGAATTCACAAGTTACGAGAAGTCGACTTTATGACAGACTTTATTTGTGCCTGATCTGAAGAAGGTCTGAGAAAGTTCAGTCTGACTGTCCGTGTCCGTGTCGGGCTTCAGCAGCCAATGGGAAGCTGCCTGTAACCCGTGTGTTCCACCGCTGCGTTCCAGAGGCACTGCGACCAATCACAGCCCTTCAACTAGGGCTGGGCGATATGGAGAAAATCAAATATCACCACATTCTTGACCAAATACGTCGATATCGATACCGCAACGATACTGTAGTGTTGACTACTGGTGCTTTCACCAAATATTTACACAATGATATTTGATCATCATCAGTAATGTGGATATAATGACTAAGAGAGAAAGTTACGATATCCAAAATCTAAGACGATATCTAGTCTCATATCACGATATCGATATAATACCATATATCGCCCAGCTCTACGCTCAAGTCCACGCTTGATATTCCAGCAGCTATCTCCGCTAAAGATACGAGCCAGGTCCGTTTTAAGGCGCTGACGCACAGAGCCGATGATCGGCCGTCTGACCGTCTGGCGAGGTCGGTGACTCGAGTCTGGTCGGTGTGTCCCGTGCCGTCGTCCGTCCGTCCGAGGAGCCGTCGGCCTTCATGCTATGGAGACGTATTATGTGCAGAGCGTGCGCTCAAGTCGGCGTCTCTTCGGTGAGTTCTGAGGAACTTTTTGGACCTCGGGGACCCGACTGATCAGCCCGACTGGCTTTACTGCCGACGGTCGGCCGTCTGGTTGGGGGGGGGGGGGGGGGGGGGGTCAGGGCCTTTACACACGAGCAGCGAGGCGTTCAGACAGCCGGGCAGGAAGTCAAACAGCAAGACCCGATATAGTTTGTCTCCTCTACATCACCTCCTGGAGGAGAAACATAACACGACATCACAGACCCTTGTTATCAGGACAGAAAGAGAAGCATGGCGTTAAGGCCTCCTGCACACCAGCTGCGTGGCGTGTCAGCTGCGTGGCGTGTCAGCTGCGTGGCGTGACCATGTCAGCTGCGTGGCGTGGCGTGTCAGCTGCGTGGCGTGTCAGCTGCGTGGCGTGACCATGTCAGCTGCATGGCGTGTCAGCTGCGTGGCGTGACCATGTCAGCTGCATGGCGTGTCAGCTGCGTGGCGTGTCAGCTGCGTGGCGTGTCAGCTGCGTGGCGTGACCATGTCAGCTGCGTGGCGTGTCAGCTGCGTGGCGTGTCAGCTGCGTGGCGTGACCATGTCAGCTGCGTGGCGTGACCATGTCAGCTGCGTGGCGTGACCATGTCAGCTGCGTGGCGTGTCAGCTGCGTGGCGTGAGCGTGATTGTTGTGTAAAGTTCTTGTACAGACCATAATAATCTGAGTCGCTCTGCTTCTGAGACGCTCCCAGTGTGGATCACCGTGGTTACTGTCAACACGCCAGTTCGTAAATAGTCATGTTATTTTTATTTATTGATACGTGTAAATATTTTGCACAGAAATCGGCAATATATGCAGCGAAAGGGCGGCGTATTTGAAAAGAATGCGGCGCCCGAAATAAATATTTGGACTTTGGCTGATTATGCGTTGAATTATGGGATGGTATAATGACGTTTTTCTGGAGGGACGGGTAACACGACCTGCCTGAGACCGGGCTGTTACTGCGTGGCGAGCGGGACGTAGTTCTGGATGTGCCTCCTGACGCTCGCTGCGATCTGCTCCTGGCTCTTGGTGCGGTTGTAGTAGTCCAGGAAGAGCCCGTCGGGGCTGAGCAGGTAGATCAGCACCGTGTGATCCACGATGTAGTCCCCGTCCTCGTCCCTGGGCCCCGCGCTGGCGTACACTCTGTAGTCCCGCCCCGCGGCTTTCACCTCCTCCGGCGTGCCCGTCAGCGCCAGCAGGCGCGGGTGGAAGTCAGCCACGTAGCTCGCCAGCGCGGCCACGTCGTCCCGCTCCGGATCCACGGTGATGAAGACGGGCTGCACCGGCGCCAGAGACGGGTCCGCGTCCAGCGCCGACACCACGGCGCTCAGCTTGTCCAGCTCCTCGGGACAGATGTCGGGACAGTGACAGAAGCCGAAGTACAGCAGCACCTGGGGGACAAAGTCAGGTTATTAATAAAGTTATGGCGCTTTTCCATCACACGGTACCTGCTAACGGGTACTTCATTCAGTACTAGGGATGTCCAGATCCGATCACGTGGTTCCAGACTCGATCGGAATCGGCCGTTACCTCCCGACCAGGACTGGGATATATATGTATATATATTCTCATTATCTTTGAACACATCTGTAGTTATGCGGGGGCACAGAGTTAGACCCTTTGGACTCCACACAGGAACAGCAACGCGTGCAGCATGACATCACTTTGTTGCAGAGACGCTATTGGTTAAAGCCGGCGAAGTAGAAGACGGAAGCAGCTTGAAGCGGACAGCGCGAGGATGTCTGGGACAGGAAGAGTCAGGAGGGACCTGGTGGGTACTGACGGACGGCGGAGCACGCAGCCGGTCCACATCTAGTGGAAATCCAGAGTCAGAGCGCCGTCCAGCAAAAAGCCACGAAGCTTAACCCGTGTGTCTTCCCTTCAACCTTGAAAAAAGCCTTTTTTCACAATTTGTTTTAGCTTTTTCCAACGTTTAAAATGTTTCTTCTACACATTTTCAGCGCTCATTTCTACGTCCAATATTTTCTGATATAAAACAAAAATTTAAATGGGCCAATGTGACCCGAATTCAACACAAGGGTTTAAAACGCTCTCAAAAGTTAGCGTTGGCTGCTTCTCGTTAGCCGTGATCGCTCTGCTTCCGGCCTCTGTCACGGCCGCGATCGATCGCTCTGCTACCGGCCTCTGTCACGGCCGCGATCGATCGCTCTGCTACCGGCCTCTGTCACGGCCGTGGTTACTCTGCTACCGGCCTCTGTCACGGCCGCGATCGATCGCTCTGCTACCGGCCTCTGTCACGGCCGTGGTTACTCTGCTACCGGCCTCTGTCACGGCCGCGATCGATCGCTCTGCTACCGGCCTCTGTCACGGCCGCGGTTACTCTGCTACCGGCCTCTGTCACGGCCGCGATCGATCGCTCTGCTACCGGCCTCTGTCACGGCCGTGGTTACTCTGCTACCGGCCTCTGTCACGGCCGCGATCGATCGCTCTGCTACCGGCCTCTGTCACTGCCGTGATCGCTCTGCTACCGGCCTCTGTCACGGCCGCGATCGATCGCTCTGCTACCGGCCTCTGTCACGGCCGCGGTTACTCTGCTACCGGCCTCTGTCACGGCCATGATCGATCGCACTGCTACCGGCCTCTGTCACGGCCATGATCGATCGCTCTGCTACCGGCCTCTGTCACGGCCTTGGTTACTCTGTTACCGGCCTCTGTCACGGCCGTGGTCGCTCTGCTACCGGCCTCTGTCACGGCCGTGGTTACTCTGCTACCAGCCTCTGTCACGGCCGTGGTCGCTCTGCTACCGGCCTCTGTCACGGCCGCGGTTACTCTGCTACCGGCCTCTGTCACGGCCGTGGTTACTCTGCTACCGGCGTCTGTCACGGCCTTGGTTACTCTGCTACCGGCCTCTGTCACGGCCGCG
>CM042331.1:32135052-32170052 GCA_023566125.1 Zingel zingel | reverse complement strand
AAGAGGAGATGATCCCAGAGGATGTTGGGGGGGGGGGGGGGGGGGGGTTGTGTGTGTGAGTGTGAGAGAGACTCTCTACGTGTGTGTGTGTGTGTGTGTGTGTGTGTGTGTGTGTGTGTGTCTGTGTGTGTGTCTGTGTGTCTCTCTGTGTGTGTGCGTGTGTCTCTGTGTGTGTGTCTATGTGTGTGTGTGTCTATATATGTGTGTGTGTGTGTGTGTCTATATATATATATGTGTGTGTGTGTGTGTGTGTGTGTGTGTGTGTGTGTCTCTATATGTGTGTGTCTCTCTGTTTGTGTGTGTGTGTGTGTGTGTGTGTGTGTGTGTGTGTGTGTGTGTGTCTCTCTCTGTGTGTGTGTGTGTGTGTGTGTGTGTGTGTGTGTGTCTCTATATGTGTGTGTGTGTGTGTGTCTCTATATGTGTGTGTGTCTGTGTGTGTGTGTGTGTGTGTGTGTGTGTGTGTGTGTGTGTGTGTGTGTGTCTCTATATGTGTGTGTCTCTGTGTGTGTGTGTGTGTGTCTCTATATGTGTGTGTCTGTGTGTGTGTGTCTCTCTGTGTTTGTGTCTCTGTGTGTGTGTGTCTGTGTGTGTGTCTCTATATGTGTGTGTGTCTCTCTGTTTGTGTGTGTGTGTGTGTGTCTCTATATGTGTGTGTCTCTCTGTCTGTGTGTGTGTGTGTGTGTGTGTGTCTCTATATGTGTGTGTCTCTCTGTCTGTGTGTGTGTGTGTGTGTGTGTCTCTGTATGTGTGTGTCTCTCTGTTTGTGTGTGTGTGTGTGTCTCTATATGTGTGTGTGTGTCTCTATATGTGTGTGTGTCTCTCTGTGTGTGTGTGTGTGTGTGTGTGTGTGTGTGTGTGTGTGTGTGTGTGTGTGTGTCTCTCTCTGTGTGTGTGTGTGTGTGTGTGTGTGTGTGTGTGTGTCTCTATATGTGTGTGTGTGTGTGTGTGTGTCTCTCTCTCTGTGTGTGTGTGTGTGTGTGTCTCTATATGTGTGTGTGTGTGTGTGTGTCTCTATATGTGTGTGTGTGTGTCTCTATATGTGTGTGTGTGTGTGTCTCTATATGTGTGTGTGTGTGTGTCTCTATATGTGTATGTGTGTGTGTGTGTGTCTCTATATGTGTGTGTGTCTCTATATGTGTGTGTGTGTGTGTGTGTCTCTATATGTGTGTGTGTTTGTGTGTGTGTGTGTGTGTGTGTCTCTCTGTGTGTGTGTGTGTGTGTGTGTGTGTGTGTCCCTCTATGTGTGTGTGTGTGTGTGTGTGTGTGTGTGTGTGTGTGTCTCTATATGTGTGTGTGTGTGTGTGTGTGTGTGTGTCTATATGTGTGTGTGTGTGTGTGTGTGTGTGTGTGTCTCTATATGTGTGTGTGTGTGTGTGTGTGTGTGTGTCTATATGTGTGTGTGTGTGTGTGTGTGTGTGTGTCTCTATATGTGTGTGTGTGTGTGTGTGTGTGTGTGTGTCTCTATATGTGTGTGTCTCTGTGTGTGTGTGTGTGTGTGTGTCTCTATATGTGTGTGTGTGTGTGTGTCTCTCTGTGTGTGTGTGTGTGTGTGTGTGTGTGTGTCTCTATATGTGTGTGTGTGTGTGTGTGTGTGTGTGTGTGTGTGTGTCTATATGTGTGTAACGTGACGTGACGTAGCTCTGCCTCACAGCAGCTGAGGAGAGAGACCAGCGAGCAGTGAACACAGAGCGAGCAGCTCCATCTGCATCTCTGCACCAGGTAATTCATTTCCTTCCGTCTTTGTGTCTTTGGAGCGTCCGTCGTATGAACACAGAACGAATTTCATACCAGAGGACAAACGCAGAGGAAGGTCGTTGAGAGGGAGGAGAGACGCTAGGATAGCCTGTCACATCTTAAAGGGACAGTACAACGAGAGACAGGGCTGCAGCTCATGATTATTGTCATCATCGTTTAATCTGCCAGAGATTTTTCGGATGAATTGATTAATCGTTGTTGGAAAATGTTGAAAAATGTCCAAGGTGATGTCTTTATTTTCCAACCTGGACTCTATGTCTCCATGTGTGTGTGTCTGAGTGTCTGATAGGAACTACAATCTGTGAAACTGGTCCAGTATTAGACCAGAACCGGGCTGTAATGTAACCCTACAGGACTAATGCCCAGCAGCAGTTAGAGTCACTAACAGTTCTGTTGTTGCTGCTGACAGACTCAGATTATTATTCTAAGTGTCTGACAACATTATGGGATGGATCCCTACAGAGATAGACCTTTTAGTTAAAGAGGAAGATCCTTTTAGTTTAACATGAAACAGCCCCAAAATCACCATCACCAAACTCCACCAGACTCCATGTAAATAATCAGGACTTTTACCGTGTATAGAGCCAGCATATCTCCACCAGACTCCATGTAAATAATCAGGACTTTTAGCGTGTATAGAGCCAGCATATCTCCACCAGACTTCATGTAAATAATCAGGACTTTTAGCGTGTATAGAGCCAGCATATCTCCACCAGACTCCATGTAAATAATCAGGACTTTTAGCGTGTATAGAGCCAGCATATCTCCACCAGACTCCATGTAAATAATCAGGACTTTTATCATCGTAAAACACACTTCATTCAAAGAGGACAGAAACAAAATAAAACTACCAAAAGCCGTCTTGGTTCATCTTTCCACTGTGCCAACAATCACCACTCTGGTTTGGTTGAAATAAACCCTTAATTCACCCATTTACATGTGGAGATATGCTGGCTCTATACACGCTAAAAGTCCTGATTATTTACATGGAGTCTGGTGGAGATATGCTGGCTCTATACACGCTAAAACTACTGATTATTTACATGGAGTCTGGTGGAAATATGCTGGCTCTATACACGCTAAAAGTCCTGATTATTTACATGGAGTCTGGTGGAAATATGCTGGCTCTATACACGCTAAAACTACTGATTATTTACATGGAGTCTGGTGGAAATATGCTGGCTCTATACACGCTAAAACTACTGATTATTTACATGGAGTCTGGTGGAAATATGCTGGCTCTATACACGCTAAAAGTCCTGATTATTTACATGGAGTCTGGTGGAGATATGCTAACTCTATACACGCTAAAAGTCCTGATTATTTACATGGAGTCTGGTGGAAATATGCTGGCTCTATACACGCTAAAAGTCCTGATTATTTACATGGAGTCTGGTGGAGATATGCTAACTCTATACACGCTAAAAGTCCTGATTATTTACATGGAGTCTGGTGGAGTTTGGTGATGGTGATTTCAGGGCTGTTTCATGTTAAACTAAAAGGATCTTACTCTTTAACTAATGGTCTAACGTGGCTGCTACGTGCATCAACAGCAGTGAAAGCTGTAGTAACAGCACTTCTGTCTTATTTCTGTCGTACACACAGTCCTGTCCAACTTCTGTCTGTTTGTGTGCACAAAATACAGCGTAAGGCCGTGTTCAGAAAGACGCAGGTCTTTCCATTCATGTTAAAGGGGGGTGGTGTGTTTAGGCTGCAGGGGGGACACGCAAAATAACACAGCGGCCTGCAGCGAGAAGTTGAAATATGGCATTTTAAAAGTAGGCTTCATTCACGGTAGCTAGCCAACGGGAGACGCGAGTCGACCTCGGGGACCCGACTGATCAGTCCGACTGGCTCTACTGCCGGCGGTCGGCCGTCTGGTTGGTGTGTATAAGCACCTGAAGACCTGTGGGGGTGTGTTGAGAGGGGGGAGAGTCCCGTACAGGAAACAGGAAACAGGAAACACCACTGCCTCTATCTCTGCCACAAGGAAGATTTAAAACACCAAACACGAGCTCTGGAGTTCCCTCCGTCTCTTTTCTTTCTCCGGGAAATGAAGCTGCCTTCAAGTGCGCTCGGAAACGTCCATTAGGGTTAAAATGAAGCGTGTGTGTGTGTGTGTGTGTGTGTGTGTGTGTGTGTGTGTGTGTGTGTGTGTGTGTGTGTGTCTCTGTGTGTGTGTGTGTGTGTGTCTCTGTGTGTGTGTCTCTGTGTGTGTGTCTGTCTGTCTGTCTGTGTGTGTGTGTGTGTGTCTCTCTGTGTGTGTGTCTGTCTGTCTGTCTCTCTGTCTGTCTGCCTGTGTGTGTGTGTGTCTGTCTGTCTCTCTGTCTGTCTGTCTCTCTGTCTGTCTGTCTGTCTGTGTGTGTGTCTGTCTGTCTGTCTGTCTGTCTGTCTGTGTGTGTGTGTGTCTGTCTCTCTGTCTGTCTGTCTGTCTGTCTGTCTGTCTGTCTGTCCGTCCGTCCTAGTCCAGATCTATTAACAGGAACTGTGAAATATGAGAATCAGGTGTGACGTCGTTCGCAGCGCTGGCTTCTGAGGTATAAGATACGCGTCTCCATAGCAACAGAAGCTGAGGCTCGTGGGTTATTGAGGCGTTTAGAGAGTGATGGTGAGAATATAAAGCTGTCTTTGCACCTGTCCTGAAACCTGCATGATCCGGTCTGTGTGTCGCAGTTCTCTCTCTGACAGCTCTTCCTCTCCTCCTTTCTCCTCTCCTCTTCCTCCTCCTTTCCTCTCTCCTCTCCTCACCTCTCTCCTCTCCTCCTTTCTCCTCCTCTCTTCCTCCTCCTTTTCTCTCTCCTGTCTTCCTCCCTCCTCTCCTCACCTCTCTCCTCTCCTCCTCTCTCCTTTCCTCTCTTCCTCTCTCCTCTCCTCTTCCTCCCTCCTTTCCTCTCTCTCTCCTCCTCTCCTTTCCTCCTCTCTCCTCTCTCCTCTCCTCTCTCCTCTCTTCCTCCTTTCCTCTCACCTCTCTCCTCTCTTCCTCTCTCCTCTCCTCTTCCTCCCTCCTTTCCTCTCTCCCCTCCTCTCCTCACCTCTCTCCTCTCTTCCTCCTCCTTTCCTCTTTCCTCTATGCCTCTCCCCTCTCCTCTTCCTCCCTCCTTTCCTCTCTCTCCTCCTCCTCTCCTTTCCTCCTCCTTTCCTCTCACCTCTCTCCTCTCTTCCTCTCTCCTTTCCTCTCTTCCTCTCTCCTCTGCTCTCCTCTTTTTCCCTCCTCTCCTCTCCTCTCTTCCTCCTCCTTTCCTCTCTTCCTCTCTCCTCTCCTCTTCCTCTCTCCTTTCCTCTCTTCCTCTCTCCTCTTCCTCTCTCCTCTCTTCCTCTCTCCCCTCCTCTCCTTTCCTCCTCTCTCCTCTCTTCCTCTCTCCTTTCCTCTCTTCTTCTCTCCTCTCTTCCTCTCTCCTTTCCTCTCTCCCCTCCTCTCCTTTCCTCCTCTCTCCTCTCCTCTCTCCTCTCTTCCTCTCTCCTTTCCTCTCTTCCTCTCTCCTCTCTTCCTCTCTCCTTTCCTCTCTTCCTCTCTCCTTTCCTCTCTTCCTCTCTCCTTTCCTCTCTCCTCACCTCTCTCCTCTCTTCCTCTCTCCTTTCCTCTCTTCCTCTCTCCCCTCCTCTCCTCTCCTCTTCCTCCCTCCTTTCCTCTCTCCCCTCCTCTCCTCACCTCTCTCCTCTCTTCCTCCTCCTTTCCTCTCTCCTCTCTTCCTCTCTCCTCTCCTCTTCCTCCCTCCTTTCCTCTCTCTCCTCCTCTCTCCTCTCCTCTCTCCTCTAATCCTCCTTTCCTCTCACCTCTCTCCTCTCTTCCTCTCTCCTCTCCTCTCTCCTCTCTTCCTCCTCTCTTCCTCTCTCCTCTCCTCTTCCTCTCTCCTTCCCTCTCTCCCCTCCTCTCCTCACCTCTCTCCTCTCTTCCTCCTCCTTTCCTCTCTGCCTCTCCCCTCTCCTCTTCCTCCCTCCTTTCCTCTCTCTCCTCCTCCTCTCCTTTCCTCCTCCTTTCCTCTCACCTCTCTCCTCTCTTCCTCTCTCCTTTCCTCTCTTCCTCTCTCCTCTGCTCTCCTCTTCTTCCCTCCTCTCCTCTCTCCTCTCTTCCTCCTCCTTTCCTCTCTTCCTCTCTCCTCTCCTCTTCCTCCCTCCTTTCCTCTCTTCCTCTCTCCTCTCTTCCTCTCTCCTCTCTTCCTCCTTTCCTCTCACCTCTCTCCTCTCTTCCTCTCTCCTTTCCTCTCTTCCTCTCTCCTCTCCTCTCCTCTCTCCTCTCTTCCTCCTCCTTTCCTCTCTTCCTCTCTCCTCTCCTCTTCCTCCCTCCTTTCCTCTCTTCCTCTCTCCTCTCTTCCTCTCTCCTCTCTTCCTCTCTCCTCTCCTCTCCTCTCTCCTCTCTTCCTCTCTCCTTTCCTCTCTTCCTGTCTCCCTCTCCCTCCCCTCCTCTCTTCTGTCTGTCTGTCTGTCTGCCTGCAGTGTCTCCCCTCCGTCCATCGGCTGGAAACATGGACGGACTGCGGCTGCCACCCCTCATCGAGGAAGTCCTGGATTCATCCGGTCAGTGTGTGTTAACATGCAGAATCATCTGTCCAATGTATGCTCCTGCTTTAAATCGGCACGTACGTAGAGACACTACGCCGTCCGGCGGGGACCGGGGGGCGCCGTCCGGGGGGCGCCGTCCGGGGGGCGCCGTCCGGCGGGGAGGAATCAATTGACCTTAACATAGAAAAAGCTAAACAGAATGGCCTGTTCAGTAGCTTATTAGCTAAATGTAAAATCTTAAAGGTCCCATGACATTGCTGCTTTTTGGATGCTTTTATATAGACCTTAGTGGTCCCCTAATACTGTATCTGAAGTCTCTTTATATAGACCTTAGTGGTCCCCTAATACTGTATCTGGAGTCTCTTTATATAGACCTTAGTGGTCCCTAATACTGTATCTGAAGTCTCTTTATATAGACCTTAGTGGTCCCCTAATACTGTATCTGAAGTCTCTTTATATAGGCCTTAGTGGTCCCCTAATACTGTATCTGAAGTCTCTTTATATAGACCTTAGTGGTCCCCTAATACTGTATCTGAAGTCTCTTTATATAGACCTTAGTGGTCCCCTAATACTGTATCTGAAGTCTCTTTATATAGACCTTAGTGGTCCCCTAATACTGTATCTGAAGTCTCTTTATATAGACCTTAGTGGTCCCCTAATACTGTATCTGAAGTCTCTTTATATAGACCTTAGTGGTCCCCTAATACTGTATCTGAAGTCTCTTTATATAGACCTTAGTGGTCCCTAATACTGTATCTGAAGTCTCTATATAGACCTTAGTGGTCCCCTAATACTGTATCTGAAGTCTCTTTTATATAGGCCTTAGTGGTCCCTAATACTGTATCTGAAGTCTCTTTATATAGGCCTTAGTGGTCCCCTAATACTGTATCTGAAGTCTCTTTATATAGGCCTTAGTGGTCCCTAATACTGTATCTGAAGTCTCTTTATATAGACCTTAGTGGTCCCCTAATACTGTATCTGAAGTCTCTTTATATAGACCTTAGTGGTCCCTAATACTGTATCTGAAGTCTCTATATAGACCTTAGTGGTCCCCTAATACTGTATCTGAAGTCTCTTTTATATAGGCCTTAGTGGTCCCTAATACTGTATCTGAAGTCTCTTTATATAGGCCTTAGTGGTCCCTAATACTGTATCTGAAGTCTCTTTATATAGGCCTTAGTGGTCCCCTAATACTGTATCTGAAGTCTCTTTATATAGGCCTTAGTGGTCCCTAATACTGTATCTGAAGTCTCTTTATATAGGCCTTAGTGGTCCCCTAATACTGTATCTGAAGTCTCTTTATATAGGCCTTAGTGGTCCCCTAATACTGTATCTGAAGTCTCTTTATATAGACCTTAGTGGTCTCCTAATACTGTATCTGAAGTCTCTTTATATAGGCCTTAGTGGTCCCTAATACTGTATCTGAAGTCTCTTTATATAGGCCTTAGTGGTCCCTAATACTGTATCTGAAGTCTCTATATAGACCTTAGTGGTCCCTAATACTGTATCTGAAGTCTCTTTATATAGACCTTAGTGGTCCCTAATACTGTATCTGAAGTCTCTATATAGACCTTAGTGGTCCCTAATACTGTATCTGAAGTCTCTTTTATGTAGGCCTTAGTGGTCCCCTAATACTGTATCTGAAGTCTCTTTTATATAGACCTTAGTGGTCCCTAATACTGTATCTGAAGTCTCTTTATATAGGCCTTAGTGGTCCCCTAATACTGTATCTGAAGTCTCTTTTATATAGGCCTTAGTGGTCCCTAATACTGTATCTGAAGTCTCTTTATATAGGCCTTAGTGGTCCCCTAATACTGTATCTGAAGTCTCTTTTATATAGGCCTTAGTGGTCCCTAATACTGTATCTGAAGTCTCTTTATATAGACCTTAGTGGTCCCCTAATACTGTATCTGAAGTCTCTTTTAGGCCTTAGTGGTCCCCTAATACTGTATCTGAAGTCTCTTTATATAGGCCTTAGTGGTCCCTAATACTGTATCTGAAGTCTCTTTTAGGCCTTAGTGGTCCCTAATACTGTATATGAAGTCTCTTTCCTGAATTCCAGCCACTAGAGCCAGTCCCACAATGAGCTTTCCTTAGGATGTGCCATTTCTGTGTCTGTAGCTTTAAATGCTATTGAGGAGGAGAGAGGGGGGGGCAAGGTGGAGGGTGGGGGTGTGGCCTTGACCAGCTGCCACTTTGCTTGTTTGAAAGCCATGATGTCTCTCTCTCTCTCATGGGCGGGCCAAATTCTCTGGGCGGGCAAAGCAGAGAAAGGGGAGGTAACCTTTCCCCTTATGACGTCATAAAGGGAAGATTCCTGATTGGCCCATCTGAGCTTTCATTTCCTCAAAGGCAGAGCAGGATACCCAGGGCTCGGTTTACACCTATCACCATTTCTAGCCACTGGGGGACCATAGGCAGGCTGGGGGAACGCATATTAATGTTAAAAAACCTCATAAAGTGACATGTTCATGCCATGGGACCTTTTTAACTTGGTTTGATAAAAATATGAATTAAAAACTTTGCCGCTGACGTTGATCTCTCCTCTCTGTCCGAGGAAGACGAGCTGTGCGAGCTGAAGCTGCAGAAGCCGATCACGTTGGCAGAGACCGAGTCCCCGGACAAAGAGGAAGAACAGAAAGAGAGGGAGGAAGAGGAAGAGAGAGAGGGAGAGGAAGAGGAGTATCTGAGAGCTCAGGTCTTGCAGCTGTTGCTGCAGCTGGACGAGACCAGAGAGGTTTCCCAAAGACACGAAGACAGTTTCCTGGAGATTCAAGGTCAGAAACGTAAAGATGTTAAAGATAATGTTGTTATTAGAGCACATCTTCATCTTCATCTTCATCTTCATCGTCTCTCTCTCTGATCTCAGGTCTGTTGGAGGACGAGCGGCTGGCGAGCGCTCATCAAGCCGAGAGCTTCACCAGACAGATCCAGAGACTGCAAGGTGACCCACAACCCGTCCCAAAACAGACACAGACACGTGTTTGGATTAACAGCCTCCCAGACATCCAGCTACAAGAAGTTGGAACAGAAGTACAGAGAGTTTCCATGGAGATGATACACCGTCTCGTCTTAAAGACAGAGAGACAGGCAGACAGCAGACAGACAGAGAGACAGGCAGACAGCAGACAGACAGACAGACAGAGAGACAGACAGACAGACAGACATGACAATATGCTGGCTCTATACACGCTAAAAGTAGTGATTATTTAAATGGAGTCTGGTGGGTTAGCGCTAGCGACCTCAGAGCTGTTTCTGGTTAAACAGAAAGGTCTTAAAGAGGTTTTAAAGGTCTATCTCTGTAGGGATCCATCCCATAATGTTGTCAGACTCTTAGAATAATAATCTGAGTCTGTCAGCAGCAACAACAGAACTTTTAGTAACTCTAACTGCTGCTGAACATTAGTCCTGTAGGGTTACATTACAGCCTGGTTCTGGTCTAATTCTGGACCAGTTCCAGACACTCAGACACAGAAACATGACTTTGCAGTTATTTGAGCAACTTAGTTTGTTGTTTGAACGATTGCAGCGGCGCTGCGGGCTCTGCAGGAGGAGATGGACGGTCTGGAGGAGGAGAAGGAGAGCGAGCTGCAGGAGGTGAACGAGGACCTGCGTGCGGCCCAGGAGGAGGTGTTGCTGCTGCAGGCCGAGGCCGAGGAGGCGGCGGCCGAGCGGGAGAACGATATCGCCTCGCTGCAGGAGGAGCTGTGTCGGCTGCGGGCCGAGCTGCAGCGTCTGCACGCGGCCGCGCCGAAGTACGAGCTGGAGATCAGCACGCTGAGAGCCGAGATCGGCAGGAAGAGACACGACACAGACGCAGGTAGGGCTGGGCGATATGGAGAGAATCCAAAGGGGTCAGGTTCTCCTCGGACCGCAGAGCTCCTATGGCGCCATTCTGATGCTACCAAGCCATCAGCTCCCGTTAGCATCCCATTGACTGCCATTCATTCTGATGCTACCAAGCCATCAGCTCCCGTTAGCATCCCATTGACTGCCATTCATTCTGATGCTACCAAGCCATCAGCTCCCGTTAGCATCCCATTGACTGCCATTCATTCTGATGCTACCAAGCCATCAGCTCCCGTTAGCATCCCATTGACTGCCATTCATTCTGATGCTACCAAGCCATCACCTCCCGTTAGCATCCCATTGACTGCCATTCATTCTGATGCTACCAAGCCATCAGCTCCCGTTAGCATCCCATTGACTGCCATTCATTCTGATGCTACCAAGCCATCAGCTCCCGTTAGCATCCCATTGACTTCCATTCATTCTGACGTCACTTTGACAGAGAATAACTTTACATCTGAAGCGTTTAAAGACTCTATTTGTCCGTTGTTTATTTCTAAAGAAACACGACAACGTATAAAAGGCTCCTTTACCTTGTAGCTCACGTTATGGCTCCGTAGCAGACGTTGTTATAAAAATAGGCTAACGATTGGGTCATAACCACGAGACTTACTGTCTCATAGTAGAGGAATTACCGTATAGTCCAGGAGAAGCTCTCAGGCAGTTTGGACTTCCATTAGCTGTTTAAGTGTAATTCCTAATGTTAACTATCATGTTAGTGATCAGGAATTAGCCTGTGCCTATGTTATCTCCTTACATATACCTACGCTCTCCGTCTCTGCTAGATTGGGAATGATTGAGATTTCTCTTGGCACAGCTACCAGAAGACTTCCAACTTTCAGACAGGTTGCTCACGTCACATCTACGTCTTCAAGCTCAGTTGGAGGCTGCTCAGTAACGCTCAGCCATCACCGGAAAAGAGACTTCACTGGTCTCCGTCCAGAGACACGGGACCTGCTGGTCCAGCTTATATACGGGACCTGCTGGTCCATTATCTATACAGATATCACGATATTCTTGTCCTAATATCTCGATGTCGATAGTGTGGCGATATCATAGGGTTGACAATTGGTGCTTATAAAAAATCTTCACAATGAGATTTAAGATAAATAATCTTCAGTAATGTGGATATAATGTCTAAGTGGGTAAATGTAAAAATAATAGAACAGCTAGAACAGTCTGGTAACACCGAAAATGACACTTTAGTGTAATGCAGCCTTTAAAACCAGGAAAAGACAACACTTAAAGCGTATCTCTCGCCAAAATGCAACCTAGGGTCTTTTTGTGAATGTACCCGAGTCAAACTTTAATTTAAAAGCATATTTAGGACGGAATCGCCACTTTTAAGATGGACCGTATTCTCGTTTTTCGGTCAAAACAGCTATTTTTAAACACTAAGAAGGCTCGACACAACATGAGACTTTGCTCCAAGTATCACCAGGGGCTCTACACCTTAACTCCACCGGTGACCAAGATATATACTATAACCAGGGGCTCTACACCTTAACTCCACCGGTGACCAAGATATATACTATAACCAGGGGCTCTACGCCTTAACTCCACCGGTGACCAAGATATATACTATAACCAGGGGCTCTACACCTTAACTCCACCGGTGACCAAGATATATACTATAACCAGGGGCTCTACACCTTAACTCCACCGGTGACCAAGATATATACTATAACCAGGGGCTCTACACCTTAACTCCACCGGTGACCAAGATATATACTATAACCAGGGGCTCTACACCTTAACTCCACCGGTGACCAAGATATATACTATAACCAGGAGCTCTACACCTTAACTCCACCGGTGACCAAGATATATACTATAACCAGGGGCTCTACGCCTTAACTCCACCGGTGACCAAGATATATACTATAACCAGGGGCTCTACGCCTTAACTCCACCGGTGACCAAGATATATACTATAACCAGGGGCTCTACGCCTTAACTCCACCGGTGACCAAGATATATACTATAACCAGGGGCTCTACGCCTTAACTCCACCGGTGACCAAGATATATACTATAACCAGGGGCTCTACACCTTAACTCCACCGGTGACCAAGATATATACTATAACCAGGGGCTCTACACCTTAACTCCACCGGTGACCAAGATATATACTATAACCAGGGGCTCTACACCTTAACTCCACCGGTGACCAAGATATATACTATAACCAGGGGCTCTACACCTTAACTCCACCGGTGACCAAGATATATACTATAACCAGGGGCTCTACACCTTAACTCCACCGGTGACCAAGATATATACTATAACCAGGAGCTCTACACCTTAACTCCACCGGTGACCAAGATATATACTATAACCAGGGGCTCTACACCTTAACTCCACCGGTGACCAAGATATATACTATAACCAGGGGCTCTACACCTTAACTCCACCGGTGACCAAGATATATACTATAACCAGGGGCTCTACGCCTTAACTCCACCGGTGACCAAGATATATACTATAACCAGGGGCTCTACGCCTTAACTCCACCGGTGACCAAGATATATACTATAACCAGGGGCTCTACACCTTAACTCCACCGGTGACCAAGATATATACTATAACCAGGGGCTCTACACCTTAACTCCACCGGTGACCAAGATATATACTATAACCAGGGGCTCTACACCTTAACTCCACCGGTGACCAAGATATATACTATAACCAGGGGCTCTACACCTTAACTCCACCGGTGACCAAGATATATACTATAACCAGGGGCTCTACACCTTAACTCCACCGGTGACCAAGATATATACTATAACCAGGGGCTCTACACCTTAACTCCACCGGTGACCAAGATATATACTATAACCAGGGGCTCTACACCTTAACTCCACCGGTGACCAATCAAAGCCCTCAATCACATCGCGATTAACGCTTTAATGCTGACAGTCCTAGTTTAAAGAAATGCCGGTCAACCAGAGCACGCTTTCCTCCCATCCAGGAATGCTGTGTGGACTAGCCAGGTCTGGCTAAGTGAGACTAGTCTGCTGCAGGTATACATTACAGTAAACTAAAACTTTAACGACAACCAAAGCTACAGAAGCGTTATGAAAACGCCGGGAAAAGCACCAAAAAAGACGTAAATAAGACGTAAACTGTTGTCTGCTGGAGAACTTAACAGTTAAAGGTGCAGCAGGTAAGACTTATATAACTAACTTTCTGTCATATCTGCTGAATCTGACCCTATGTTCCAGTAGAACTACACGAAGCAGGTCATTTAAAATAAGTCCAGCTCCTCTGGCGCCACCTACAGCCTGTAGTGAGATTTACAAAAATCCACAGCTCCCTGTTCAGATGCACCAATCAGGGCCGGGGGGGGGTCTAACTGTTCAGATTTTTTGGCTAAGTCCTGGATCTTCACAAAGCACCTTTAAGTTGATCAACCTGGTAGTTATCTTTACACATTTAAATCAGTCTACATGTGGTAGGCTATATGATGAGTATCTGCTATGAAATGTGTGTTAAGCTGAACTTTGTCTCTCTGACAGATGAACGCAGAGACGACACAGATCTGAAGCAGCAACGAGACGCGTGAGTAGTCCAACCAGCTGTGCAATCTTCACTTATGTGTCTATGATGATGACCATAAACATAGTCTCTATGTCCACGACCTTCCACTTCCGTGATTTCTCCGGTGCCCCCGGATGTCCATCCCCTTCCTCTGTCTCTGTGTTGGCGTTCTAACCTCCGGTGGATTTGTGAGGACTATGGTTAACTGCTCCTCAGATCTCTGCAGGGTCAATCCAGACAGCTAGCTAGACTATCTGTCTGTCTGTCTGTCTGTCTGTCTGTCTGTCTGTCTGTCTGTCTGTCTCCTCAGATCTCTGCAGGGTGAATCCAGACAGCTAGCTAGACTATCTGTCCAATCTGAGTTTTCTGTTACACGACTAACGCCGGGAACGCACCACACGCTGTTGCGCCACGATTACAGTGAAGCGTAGATTTGTGCTTGATCGTGTCTGTCTGTCTGTCTGTCTGTCTGTGTGTCTGTCTGTCTGTCTGTCTGTCTGTCTGTCTGTCTGTGTGTCGCTGTAGACCAGCTGAGAAGTGAAGACAGCGAAAATCTACGTAAACCTGGGTGTTTTATTTTGAAATGTCTTTTATTTTGTAAAGTATCCGGCTGCGCTGTGACCTTCCTGTATGTGGTTACCTGCCCGGCTCGAAGCTTGTGAATATTATTCAAAGATTATTATCCAAAGGTTATTGCTGTATAACTTGAACAAGCCTCACAAGTCGTCCTTTGCCAACCCGTTCTCATTCCCAACTCGTAACATCAGGACGTTTGGACAGCGGCCGTCAGCGTCTGAGGCGACGAAGAAGGCGTCTTTCAGCGTGTTTGTGTAACGCCCCGGGGAGAGCAGCAGTTAGAGAGGATTTAGAGAGGAGGATGTAAGGAGGTTGGGGGGGGGGTCAAACACAGGACCTTCACCAGGAGAGAGGGGTCCACGTCCCGCTTGGCACGCTGGCTATAGTCGCTTTTTACTTTCCTCCCGCGTGTCACAGAACCGTACGCCCACCCACGACCCTTTCCTTAACATAACTGCATCAAAAGGGACGGCAGTAGTCCCGACCAAGCACGTTTACTTATAGCGCTAAAGGGACGGCGATAGTCCCGACCAAGCACGTTTACTTATAGCGCTAAAGGGACGGCGATAGTCCCGACCAAGCGCGGTTACTTATAGCGCTAAAGGGACGGCGATAGTCCCGACCAAGCGCGTTTACTTACAGCGCTAAAGGGACGGCGATAGTCCCGACCAAGCGCGTTAACTTACAGCGCTAAAGGGACAGCGATAGTCCCGACCAAGCGCGTTTACTTATAGCGCTAAAGGGACGGCGATAGTCCCGACCAAGCGCGTTAACTTACAGCGCTAAAGGGACGGCGATAGTCCCGACCAAGCGCGTTTACTTATAGCGCTAAAGGGACGGCGATAGTCCCGACCAAGCACGTTTACTTATAGCGCTAAAGGAGACCTTTAGCGTCAATAAGAACGACAAAGGCACCTGACCAAGCGTCCATATTTTACGAGAGGAGTGTGAGAACGTGTTGCCTTTGCGAAGCTCCAACACCTGCTCCAAGCGTGTAGATGTTGCCGTGTCATTGTCGCAAAGTGACGCATGTGCAACTCACATCTGCACTCGACTCACATCGGGTAGTGACAACGCCGAAACGACCTTCCTCCTCCGCAGCGCCATGGAGGAAGGTCTGGCAATGCGAGACTAACCACAAACGGACGTCCCCTCTGACAGGTGTGATGACGTGTATCTGGCGGTCACTGACACCGAGCGCGAGCAGGTGAAGGCAGACTCTTACATCACTCTGTCTCGGTCCGGAGACGGGGAGCACCGAGGCCGACCCTCGGAGGACCCCGACTCCCCGCCGGTCTGCAGCTCAGAGGTCGGCGCCCTGAAGGTCCAACTCAAACGAGCCGAGGAGACAGCTCACAAAGTCCAGACTGAGGTAACAGAAGACATCACTGAATTATTTAATCTGCTGTGATGTGTGGTCTAACAAAACTGTTCAATGTGATCATATTTCCTCAAACAAAACTAGGGATGCATCGAATCTGGATTTTTGGGGTTCGGCCGAATCCACTGGTTGAGATTCTGCTGAATCTGAAACCCTTTACCGAATCCTCCTCCCATCCTCAGTCCATCAGGTGGTGTGGACACACAGAGCCGACGGCCAAATACTTATTTTACAGAGGAATTTACCAATGAATTCATTAAAAATCCTACAACGTGATGTTCTGGATTTGTTTCTCATGTTGTCTCTCATAGTTGAAGTGTTCCTATGATGAACATTACAGGCCTCTCTCATCTTTTTAAGTGGGAGAACTTGCACAATTGGTGGCGGACTAAATACTTTTTTGCCCCTCTGTAGCTGGACTTGAACGGCCTTCTTTTGACTGAACGTACTGCCAAACATCACTGTTTCTGCTCACGAGTTCCATTTCCACTTCCTCACAGCCGGCTGCATTGACCGCTCCACCATGTTTTGTGATTGTCTTTTTGTCAGTGTGACGGGTTGAAGGGCGAGCTGGGCGACCTGCAGCAGCTGTACGACAGCAGCCAGCGGGAGCGAGTGGCGCTGCAACAGGAGCTGCAGCGCTGCAAGGCCGAGCTGCAGAAAATAGAGGGCAGTAAGTCGCAGGTGAGAGGCCAACGGTCCATGGCTCAGGTATAAGGGGGAGGGGGGAGGAGGGGGGTTGTTCCAGTCACCTGTATGTGATTCCTGACTTTCCTGATGCTTTCGAAATCTGTTTTATTGTCTAAAGCCCTATTCGCACAGGATTAGCATTACCTGCTGACCTCGAGTCATTTGTATTAACTACGGAGGTCGTCTGTGATCTTAAAGGTGCAGTAGGTAAGGCTTGTAAAACTAACTTTCTGTCATATTTGCTGAAATTGACCCTATGTTCGAGTAGAACTACACAAAGCAGGTAATAAAAAAAATAAAAAAGCACCAATCAGGGCCAGGGGCTTCAGTACTTTAAGATGACTATTTCAACTGCTTATCCAATACTTTAAGCTAAATATTTATACGGTTTAATCATTACTTTAAGCCAACTTTTATGTATATATATCTTACATAACTGCAACATCTAGTGTTCAGGTGCTAGAGCTGATATATTCTTTTATCAAATCATGATATTATAATTTAGTTGAGCTTCTCAAACACTCTTTCCACATACGGTACAAGTTCCCTTGGTTTGGGAATCACTGGTCTAACACTGTCTTGGTGAAGTTGGTACATTACTGTGTCGGGTGTCCGGTAGAAACACAGTTTAGAGTTTTAAAGAAATGTTAACAAGGTCCGACATTTCTCTCAGGCTGAAACATTAATGTCATCTTGTAAAACAATCAAATATACTGAACAAAATTATAAACGCAACACTTTTGTTTTTCGCCCCCATTTTTCATGAGCTGAACTCAAAGGTCTGAGACTTTTTCTATGTTCACAAAAGGCTTATTTCTCTCAAATATTGTTCACAGATCCGATACTGACATTTTAGAGTGTCCCTTTATTGTGGCCAGCCTAAGGGACACCTGTGCAATAATCATGCTGTCTAATCAAGTGCTCACTAACAGATTTAGACAGATTTGTGAACAATATTTGAGAGAAATATACGGAGCCGCCCTGGTGTCAGCTGATTAAAAAAAAAAAAACTAAACCGTGCGCACAGATTCATAATCCGTGCCCTCGGTTTGATAAATGTAAGCAAAATTAGAAAGATATTCACAGATTCGAACTTCTGGGATAATTCTCTATAGCGAAATGTTATTAAAACACAAACTACGCATCTTTCCTAACGTAGTGAGGCTAACAACGAGCTACTAACTCATTTCATCAACACGAGCCGTCCTCCGACCTGGAGGAATAACATGATTGGTCTCTCTGAGCAGCCGGAGGTGAGACGGCGGCCGGAGGTGAGACGGCAGCCGGCGGCCGGAGGTGAGACGGCGGCCGGAGGTGAGACGGCAGCCGGCGGCCGGAGGTGAGACGGCAGCCGGAGGTGAGACGGCAGCCGGCGGCCGGAGGTGAGACGGCGGCCGGAGGTGAGACGGCAGCCGGAGGTGAGACGGCAGTCAGTCAGACCGGACGTGTTCAGGGACCATCTACAAACTCCAACACCGACACTATAATATCTATTCATTTCATGTTTAAATAAGGTAGTGTCTCCAAACTTATCTCAATTATAACGTGTCTCCTTGTAGTTGTACTACAGCACTTACTTTTAAAAAATAAGTTTGGAGACACTACCTTATTGAAACATTAAATGAATAGATATTATAGTGTCGGTGTTGGAGTTTGTAGATGGTCCCTGAACGCGTCCGGTCTGACTGACCGCCGTCTCACCTCCGGCTGCCGTCTCACCTCCGGCTGCCGTCTCACCTCCGGCCGCCGTCTCACCTCCGGCCGCCGTCTCACCTCCGGCTGCCGTCTCACCTCCGGCTGCCGGCTGCCGTCTCACCTCCGGCTGCTCAGAGAGACCAATCATGTTATTCCTCCAGGTCGGAGGACGGCTCGGGTTGATGAAATGAGTTTGTAGCTCGTTGTTAGCCTCACTACGTTAGGAAAGATGCGTCGTTTGTGTTTTAATAACATTTCACTATAGAGAATTATCCCAGAAGTTCGAATCTGAATATATTTCTAATTTTGCTTACATTTATCAAACCGAGGGCACGGATTATGAATCCGTGCCCTCGGTTTAGTTTTTTTTATCAGCTGACACCAGGGGGCTCCGCAGAAATAAGCCTTTTGTGTACATAGGAAAAGTCTTATATCTTTGAGTTCAGCTCATAAAAAATGGGGGTGTTGCGTTTTATAATTTTGTTCAGTGTAAAACAATTCAAGGTAAGTGCGATACCGACACACACTGAAACCTGTTTGACGATATTCTTCAAATCCATGATTTGTACCATGATGTCTGTCCGTGTGTAGTGTGTGCATGCGGGTCGATTACAACTTTGCTGAAACTTACTCCGGTCGCCTCATCCGTCATCCTGCTTTCTGGTCTGCAGGAGCTTCAGCTCTACTCACGTTGCTGGTTTTTGAGCGTTTTGTTGTGTCGCTGCTGGGCAGTTTGTTTTCGTCAAAGCAGTCATCTGTCTGTTTATACTTCTGCTCAATTTACCGCTTCCTCCGTATACAGCCTTCAGGAAACTAGAGGTTTATTCAGTTATCAAATGATGAGAAAACAGTGAAGCGTACTGACAGTCGAGGTCCATCTGATTGGCTGATAACTTATCATGTGTGGAACATCTCCTTCAATCCAAACATACAGATGTTTGCCTGATCTCACTACTCTTCAGAGGTGTGGACAAGACTTCATAATGGACTCTACTGGTCATTGTCAAAAAGGACTTTGACCCAAATGACTTATGACTTCACAAAGACTTGAGCTCCAAAATAACCAGATGCAGAGGAGTCTTGCGATGAGACTTGGGATTGGGTCCTAGACTTGGGATTGGGTCCTGGACTTGGGATTGGGTCCTGGACTTGGGATTTGCCTGTTTTGACTTGTGTATCCAAACAAACAAACAAACTTGGAACTCAACCTAGGATTTGAGTGTCAAGACTTTAAACTGAATTGTACTTGCATTTAGGGCGATCAGTCTAAACTTGAAACTTGACATGGGACTCTTTGTGAATTCACCTGGAATTGGATTTTTTTTTAAACTTTAGACCTGTGATTTGGTATCTAAACTCCAGACCAGGACTTTCTCCACTGGGGACTTGACTGTCAACACTTGAGACTAGATGTAGGTCTTGGCTGTCTTAAGGCTCTGACACACCAACCCGACGGCCGACTGTCGGCAGTAAAGCCAGTCGGACTGATCAGTCGGCTCCCCAAGGTCCAAAAAGTGCCACGGAACACACCGAAGAGACGCCAACTTGAGCGTACGTTCTGCGTGTGCACGAGACGTAATACGTCTCTATAACAGCAAGCGGCGCTAATACTTATTGTCAGCCAAAAAATGAAAACCGGAAATGACGGAACATCTCTCTAGACCTCGTAAACACAGAGCACGCTGTCGTCAGTCATTGTTGTTTTCATCAGAGAGTGGTGATAGTAGTCAAGAAGGATTGTTGTTGTCAGTACTCGCTGAACGTAAGAAAATACGATGGCTAGTAATAAGAAGATACTGGCGTTGTCAGCTCCGGTTTTCTCGTGCACTGATTCGTTAGTCAAGGGCTAGCACTCCACCAATCAGATTTGTCATTGAGTCCGACTGCCCACTGGCTGATTCAACAAGTCGAATCGCCCAAAATGATGGCCGACGGTTCCTCCAACTGACGACTGCACGGAACACACCGAACCGACTCGAGTCACCGACCTCGCCAGACTGTCCGACAGCCGATAATCAGGTTGGTGTGTCAGCGCCTTTAGACCAGACTTGCTACTAAACTGCCTTGACTTAGGACTTGACTTGTGAGTTGGCATGGGACGTGAATGTCCAACCTCGAGTCTTGACTCTGGACTTGTCTCAGAGACTTGACTTGGCGTTGGGTATGGAACTTAAAACTAAACCTGGAACTGGAATGTCAAGACTTAAGACTATGTTTGGGATTTTCAAGTCTTTACTTGTGATTTCCTTTCTTCATTTGGGAATTGACATGAGGTTTGATTTGAGATTTAGGACTGTCTGTCTTGACGTGGGACTGGACTTGTAGCTTGACTCAGGACTGGAGTGTCGAAGCTTGAGACTTAATTTGGGACTTGTCTTGACACTTTGGACTTGCCTTTCTGAGATTTGACTTGATGTAGGTCTGGACTTGTAGCTTGTCTAAGGACTTGAGTGTTGAAGCTTGAGCCTTAACATGGGATTCCCTCCTTGAGACTTTACTTGGGACTTGACTTGGGACTTTCTTTGAACATGGACATGATGTAGGACTGGACTTGTAGCTTGACTAAGGACTTGAGTGTTAAGTGTTAGGGATTTACCTGCCTTAACATGCAAGTCTTGGAACTTGGGATTTGTAAACAGTGACTTGTTCCCACCTCTGCTCCTCTCCATTATTTCATTAATTTGTCCTCCATAGTTGTAGTTTACCTCAACGTTAAACCTTTTACCCACAGTGCAGTGCTGCTGATCGAGTCCATTGTAACGGCAGCACTTCTAAGTGTCGGCAGAGATCTTTAAATGACAAGATGTAGATGTTTGTAACTTTACTCTGGTGGTGATAAACTGCTACCGAAGCTTTCCATCTTGTCTTTAACCATCTTTGAAGTCGTTCTATAATTGCCTGCTCTCTGTTTACTCCCTTCATCGTCATGTTTTTATCTGTTCGCCGTCACTTTGCACAATAAACTTGATCAAATTCTCTGTAAATTTGATGGTTTTTGATGCTCACCCTGCCTGCAAATGCACCTGCTCCTCTTTTCTTTTTCTATGCATAATTTTATGCATTGTCTTCTGTTTTTTCCTCCCGACACGTTCTGACTAGGGATGCACCGAATCCAGATTTTTGGGGTTCGGCCGAATACCGAATCCACTGGTTAAGATGCTGCCGAAGCCGTAACTGAATACCGAATGCGTCGTCTGGTTAACACCAGTTTTTAGCGGTGACTGTCCTTCCTTTGCCGTACCTGAAGTTGCTCCATTCTGGCTGCTGTCTGTAGATTCCTTCATCACAACTGGTATTCTTCCAGATGTTTGATACCAGATGTTGTAACAGCGGTGATGTTGTGTATTGTTTAGGGTCCTCGCCACCACCAGACTAATCAGCATTGCAGATTGAACATGTAGCTGGACTTGAACGACCTTCTTTTGACTGAAAGTGCTGCCAAACATCACTTTTTCTGCTCACCAGTTCCATTTCCACTTCCTCACAGCCGGCTGCATTGAACACTCCACCTACGTTAACACCTTCCCGTAATCAACGGCGCCGTCATTACGGCGACCAGCGTAGCGCGGAGTGCAAGCGTAGGGTTCGGTGGAAAAAAATTCTAAGGTTCGGCAGAAACCCAACCCCGTCAAAAAGCCCAATAGTCGGCCGAATCCGTAGCCGAATCCTGGATTCGCTGCATCCCTGGTTCTGACTTTAATATTCTGATTATTTTATGGTTTTATTTTCTCTTACACGCCCCTCTATTCATGCTCCCCTACACTCCTACCTTTTGTCTTTTTCCCAGAACTGCACTGGTCCGTCTGAGCCCCCTGTTCTCTCCATCCCCTTCATAGGAATGATTGTTATAGTGGCCTTGATTTGGTGCTGGTTGGAGGAGCTGGTGCTGTAGAGGGGACCAGGTATGGCCACGCCCTTCTTTCTCTACCGAACGCTAGATGCTCTGCTTCTTTTAGCATCCGAGAGTGGCTGAATCATTGGGTTGCATCCAATCTAACTGCCTCTATAGAGTTTCTTCAAAGTCAAAGTCAGCTTTATTTGTCAGTTTCTTCACAAATACTAGACATGCAGAGGAATCGAACGTTTGTTTCTCACCATCCCACGGTGAAGAAGAAAAATGCACAACAGATAAGACGAGACATTTCTACCACAAGAGTAAAAAAAAAGTGCTCAATAGATAGGGACATTTTCCCTAACACAAACCATAAACGGCAACAAGGTCACAAGACAAAAACGCAAGAATGTCACAAGCAGCAAAAATGTTTATATGACGTGGTGTGGTAGTGCAGAAAGATGTGCAAAAATGCAACAGCAGCAACTTCAGAGTCCAGAGGTTTCTTCTCTCCTCTTTGACAGTAATCTGAATATCTTTTGAGTTGTGGACAAAACAAGACATTTGAGGATGTCATCTTGGGCTTTGGGAAACACTGGTCCACAAATGTACACAGTTTTCTGACATTTTAAAGACCAAACAACTAATCTATTCACCTAGAAAACAATCCACAAAGATGAATCAACAATGCAAATACCTTGTAAGCTGCAGCCCTGTGATGTACCAAAGTCTAAACGGGATTGACACAACGTGCGGTCATATTTATTTTGTAAATGTGAACCAATTTGAGACGGAAAATTCAAACGTTGTGTTCAAAGGCCTTCAGTCATAACATAGGACAACCTTTTGGTAAAGGTCTAAATCTTTCATATTTATTCTTACAAGATTATTTAATCCAATAGAAAAGCAAAGTCCTTTCCCTAACCCATCGGACCTTAATCGAAAAAAAATATCTCCTGAAACTGAGACTTTCTTCACTTGTTAAATTATATTTTAAACTGACAAACATCATGTGTGTAATTCATGGCTCAATTCAAACAGGATCTAAACTTTATTGGTCTCTCCACGTTCACTACCGGACACATTTTTACTGAAATAATGTCCCATGGTGGACACAGGAAGGGGCGGGACTTCATCGTCTCAAACTGAGAAGCAGTGGCAGCAAAAACTGTCCTGTCCTGTGTCCTGGGGAGTCACAGGACAGTGTCTGGGAGTCACAGGACAGTGTCTGACTGTCCCGGGACAGTGTCTGACTGTCTTGGGACAGTCATGGGAGTCACAGGACAGTGTCTGGGGGTCAAAGGACAATGTACAGAACAGTGTCTGACTGTCCTGGGACAGTCATTGGAGTCACAGGACAGTGTACAGGACAGTGTCTGGCTGTCCCGGGACACTCCTCAGGACACTACTAACAGGATAGGACAGTTTTTGCTGCCACTGCTGCTGCTCAAACCGTTGTTGTTAACCGTGTTTCAGAGTCCAGGAGTCTTTCCTTCACTCACGTTATTTAATCTCTTTCCCCCGCAGAGCAACACTGAAGGCTGGAATCTGGCGGTGGCAGTTGTTGCCGTGGCAGCCATTGTAGTTCTGGTCGTCCCCAGCTTCACCCGGGGGGCCTGAGGACTACACAGGAAGTGACCTCACTCTGGGATTGCCATCACCCATCCAGCTCATACTGTACACGTCGCTGTCCTGATGTCTGCTTGTCGCATCGCCAAGACGTTTTCACCCGAAGGCCACAGACGTCCGGGAGTTCTGGAGGGGAAAGCAATACCAATTTTTAGACAATTAAAGACGCAGTCGTCTGCAAAGACTCGAAACTCTCCCTGCAGCCCGGCGCTGTGCAGAAGGTCAGTTGGTTGATTAATTGATCGGCGAACAGTCGAACTGGAAGTCGTCTTTCTGCTTTGCTTTTAAAACATGTTCGGTAACACTTTACTTGAAGGTATCTACACAAGAGTGACAATTATTAACAAAAACAGGATTTCCTTAGAGCTGAAACTCCTGTATATTATGTTCCAATTGATTGATTCAACATTTGGTTTTCTTTCTATTTATAAAAATATGTATTGTATTTCAATGATCAGTTGATTATTTGTTGTTGGAATCGTTCCAGATCTTAAATTTTTTGCCTTATTGTTCGGTGCTGGATTAAAATAATAATTTGCACTCGCTGAGTTGATGAAATAGATAACTGCACCAGATGAAATTAGATTCTTTTAAAAGGCCTACATTAACTCTGTTTAGTCCTGCTTAAAGCTGTATATAATCATGTGTTTGTCCAAAAACATTATGTTAATATTGATAACTTTTATAACTAGGGATGCACCGAATCCAGATTTTTGGGGTTCGGCCGAATACCGTAAGATTCTGCTGAATCCAAAACCGAATACCAAATCCTGCTCCCATCCTCAGTCCATGAACTCAGTCAACACATTAATGAAGTCAGCAGGGACTGTCCTTCCTTTGCCGTACCTGAAGTTACTGCATTCTGGCTGCTGTCTGTAGATTCCTTCATCACAACTCGTATTCTTCCAGATGTTTGATACCAGATGTTGTAACAGCGGTGATGTTGTGTATTGTTTAGGGTCCTCGCCACCACCAGACTAATCAGCATTGCAGATTGAACATGTAGCTGGACTTGAACGGCCTTCTTTTGACTGAAAGTGCTGCCAAACATCACTTTTTCTGCTCACCAGTTCCATTTCCACTTCCTCACAGCCTGCTGCATTGAACGCTCCACCTACGTTAACACCTTCCCGTAATCAACGGCGCCGTCATTACGGCGACCAGCGTAGCGCGGAGTGCAAGCGTAGAGTTCAGCAGAAACCCAACCCCATCAAAAAGCCCAATATTCAGCCGAATCAGAAGCTGAATCATGGATTCAGTCCATCCCTGATTATAACATTTACATTACATGTCATTTAGCTGACTTACATTTGCTATATATGTCAGAGGCCACACGCCTCTGGAGCAACTATGGGTTGTGTCTTGCTCAGGGACACATTGGTTGATGTATTGCAGTGGGAATTGAACCCAGATCTCCCACACCAAACGCATGTATCATGTCCACCGCGCCATCACCACCCAACTTCACAGATTTATTTTGTAGCATGAGAAAAACAGCAGATCTAAGAAAATAACCAGCTTTATTTGACCTATATCTCTCTTGACAGATACATTTAAAAGTCTGTGTTTGTATGTTTATAGTACCAAACAAGTATAGCATGTACAGCAGTAAGAAAATACTTTTTTTTTTAAACTTTAGAAAAGGTATTTGTTGGAGCCGAATCATTCCAATTAGAGATTTTTAGTTTTGACTGATTTCACTGTGCCAGTTTCAAACTCAGATTGTGCCGGAGTTGCTTTAAATTATAGAGGAATATTTTTGCACAGCAGATGCAACAGATAGTTTGATTTCTTTTTTTTGAGACCAATATTTTTCTTGTTTGTTTTTTTAAAGAAAGCTGAAAGAGCAGTATAAGTTGTAGACAAAAGTGTTGATAATGTTAGGAAAGAAGTGTAACTATATGCTGCTGTCATCTTATTTAAACAGATGTTGTATTTAAGATCTGAAAGACTAAAGAGTAACGCTTTTCATGAAACGTTAAAGATTGAAAATTGTTAATTGTTTAGCTTGTATACAGCCCTATTCAGACGGGATATATCCCCTTTCATATAATATAAAATCCCTCGCATGTGCGTCTCCCAAATCCCTCCTCTGTCTTCTTTTGCAAATAGACAAGTTTCAGTTTTTAAATGGATCCTGATTCATGTTTACATTTAAGTGGTGACCAAATAATCATAGAAATTATAATCAGATCAATGACTGTGATCCTTTTTAGGTTGGAATCAGGTATTTAGGTTAACCCTCTGAGGTCTATCTTCTTAAATGTACCTTTTCAGGGTATTTGCATATAACTGATCCCCGTGTTCTTCATATCAAAATGTTCAGATCAAACTCAGCTTTCCGTAGAGTGATGTCAAAATCTGTCCCAGAGCAATGTGTAGGGTCTGGTACCGAAAGCCGGTGCTAATACGGCACCGGTGCCTAAAGGACCGGTATCTATTGGACCAACTTGCAACGCAGATTTCTGTGCCTCATTTCGGTGCCATTTAAATGCCTTCTGCACTGCTCTCTGATGCTCTGAAACAGACGTTAGAGGCAATAGGAGCATCGCTGCACGTGACGCTAGTTAACTCTACACTTGACAGCATGTAACGTTAGCCTACCGCTAGCTAGCAGCTGGATTAAACACGGTTAAAATGCTGACAGCTAAACGGTGTAAAGTGTGACTGTATTTCACTGGAGAGGATCCAACAGCGGGACGTAACAGTGTGCAGCTGCCGTTGTTGGAAAATCAACAGACGGTGCGTTCACTTGAAACTAGTAAGCCTAGTGGTGCATTCAAAGTTATTGTAAAATACCCTATTCCCCTATATTTTTTGTATTACATTTTTAAGTATTGCTTCAGGCACCGTTTAGGCACCGGCACCGTTTTCAAAGTATCGTTTGAGCACCGGTTTCGGAAAAAACCCAAACGATACCCAACCCTAGCAATGTACGGAGAGGACAGTTGGCGCTAGAGCTGAAATGTTGAAGTTCGCTTTTTGAAATAACTCAAATCTCTTATGAAAACAAACCTTAACTTATGACGTGTTGTAAGAATTGTTTTGGAGCTTGAAATGAGTTAGTACCAAAGTCTTTAGGTTGTATTTGATTAAAATATTTATAAATGTCTGAAATGAAATGTTGTAATGTCGCTTTCTGAGTCTGAGTTCTGTCGAACATTGTTTGGGCGCGACGGACCGTCTCATCCTCAGAGGGTTAAAAACAAACAAAAAAACTCTTAATTGAAAATTAACAATTAAAAAAAAATTCTTAATTGTTCAACGGTCTTGTTTTGTGATGATGCTTGACCAATTGTAAAAACTTTAAAATAAAAGACATTCCAGTTTAAATACAAGCACTATAGCCATATAGCCAATATTGTACTGAATGAGAAAAGACTGAACTGTGAAATTAATATACAGTGTATATATATATATATATATATATACTGTGTATATATATATATATATATATATATATATATATATATATATATATATATATATATATATATACTGTATATATATATAATTATATTGTGACAAAGCAGGCCTTTAATCAAATGTAGCAGTTTGATAAAGCGATATATACAGTATAGCGCGGTTAATAACAGATTATTTCTTGATTTGAAAGGGGACAGTGAACATAAATCAACATTAAAACAATGTAAATGTGCCCGAGTTAGCTCAAAAGTGCTAATTTTCATCGGTAGTCCCCAATAACAGGACCTTGATTAGGATACAACAGGCCCTGTGTTGTTTTAAATGATAATGTGTCATTTATACCTTTTATAATACATAGTCAAAAATAGCTTCCTGAAGGTGTAACGTGCTAACAGTTTGTGTTGCAGACGGCTTAAGGCGCTGACGCACCAAGCCGGCTATCGGCCGTCGGACCGTCTGGCGAGGTCGGTGACTCGAGTCTGTTTGCTGTGTTCCGAGCCGTCGGCCTTCATTCACTTAAAATGTTTTCAGAAACACGTTTCGTTGAACTATTTTCGTTAAATATGAGATCGTATTCTGAATGAGCTCCGTTGTTAAATCCCAGACCCACGTGACGCGTTCATCCAATCAGCTGCCGGTTTTCATTTTTTGGCAATCCAGATTAGCGCCGCCTGCTGCTATGGAGATGTATTACGTCTCGCGCACGCACAGAACGTACGCTCAAGTCAGCGTGGCTTCGGTGAGTTCTGAGGCACTTTTTGGAGCTCGGGAGCCGACTGATTAGTTTATTTGATTAGGACAATGCACATTAATCAACATTTTTCTGTAAATGTGCCAGCGTTAGCCAGTCGGATAATTTTCAACTGTAGTCCTAATTACCCAGCATGCATGTCTTTATGGTGGGAAGAATCCGGAGCACCCGGAGAACTCCACACAGAACGGCCCGGAACAAAGCGCTAACCACTGAGCCACCGTTCTGCTTGGCGTGTCAGGGCCTTACCAGAGCCGTAGCCGAGACCGTTTCACGCTCTTTAATTAACTAACTATCAGTTATCGGTAACATGAAACCGTGATTCAGATAATCTGCAAGTTTCCAAATATCGGCTCTGATGATCGGTCCGTCTGTCGATTGAATAATTGTTAATCAGTCGGTTCTTATGTACAAGCTCTTCCTGTTCCTGCACGCTAATGGCACTCGGCATTAAAAACAACTTCTTCCAATGTTTTTCCGCACTTTTTTTATGAATTTTTTGTCTATTTGTCAAAAAAGTTTTTAAAAAAGCAACAAATGCACGAAAAAAGGCGTCCTAAAAATCTGTGTCGTTATTTCGACTTTCTTCTGAGGTTTTTATTGTTTTTTGCGTAGTTTTTGTTGGTTTTTGCGTAGTTTTTGTTGGTTTTTGTTGGTTTTTGTTGGTTTTTGTTGGTTTTTGTTGGTTTTTGCGTTGTTTTTGTTGGTTTTTGTTGGTTTTTGTTGGTTTTTGCGTGGTTTTTGTTAGTTTGTGTTGGTTTTTGCGTAGTTTTGTTGGTTTTTGTTGGTTTTTGCGTAGTTTTTGTTGGTTTTTGCGTAGTTTTTGTTGGTTTTTGCGTAGTTTTTGTTGGTTTTTGTTGGTTTTTGCGTAGTTTTTGTTGGTTTTTGCGTTGTTTTTGTTGGTTTTTGTTGGTTTTTGTTGGTTTTTGCATAGTTTTTGTTGATTTTTGCGTAGTTTTTGTTGGTTTTTGCGTAGTTTTTGTTGGTTTTTGTTGGTTTTTGTTGATTTTTGCGTAGTTTTTGTTGATTTTTGCGTAGTTTTTGTTGGTTTTTGTTGATTTTTGCGTAGTTTTGTTGGTTTTTGCGTAGTTTTTGTCGCATCTTTCTGTGTTTTTGTCTCTTTTTCAAAAGAAAGTATCTGGTAAAAACTTGCTGAAGAAGCGTGCGAGTCGACCCGCTAAAGTCTCTGTAACTTTATTATTATATACTGTATTTTTTAGTAATACTTGGTAATGGTTTGTACTGCACAAAGAATAGTTCCAGTTTGATTCTTAGTTTATTTTCATACAGCTGATTAGACCGTAGCGACGAGGTTTTGTAAAACGTTATAATAATAATATATAGAATAATGTAGCAGTAGAAATAGAGGATGGATTGATTACAGGTTTACTGATATCTACTAGCTGATATTTTGGTTAAAATAATTTTTAACATTAATGTAAAAGTTCCTTTTCTATCACAGCACAAACGGTTATTATTCCAGATCGTAATTCTGATACAAAAATGTGAAAGGAAATGTTTACTTACATTTCACAGCAACCGTAAGACACACCTGTAAACTGTTTCTCTTATGGTCATCGATTTCTTTTCTTATATCTTTCGGACTAAAGTCGATGCAGCTCCGAACATTTTTCACGTAGCACGAAATTACGTCTTTGGTTTGCAAGAAGCAACAGAAATCCTGAATATTCCATAATGATATCAGCAACTTATATCAATCCGTCCTTAGCTGTGTCCGATCTAACGTTAGCTATCTTAGCAATGTCTGATCAGAGGTTAGCTATCTTAGCAATGTCTGATCTAACGTTAGCTATCTTAGCAATGTCTGATCTAACGTTAGCTATGTTAGCAATGTCTGATCTAACGTTAGCTATGTTAGCAATGTCTGATCAGAGGTTAGCTATCTTAGCAATGTACGATCTAACGTTAGCTATCCGGACCCAAGTTAGCCAGCTGTAGACAGCTCAGTGTTGCATGTTAGATTTAGAGAAGTAACTAAACGAGTAGATTCAGACGCTGTAGCAGCTGCAGATGTAGCCAACGCTACGTTAGCATGGCAGCGGTAGCATGAGCGCTGTAATCCAATTCTTCCAAAAGTTACTTTAGAATAGTTACTCTGCTTAATGACTATTTTTGTAGCTCAAAGTAAAACAGTTGGATGTTCTTGAAATATTTTCGTTGTCTGTGTTTTTGCCGGATGTTTTAGATACCGGTTTAGGACGTGTCTAGCTTAGCTTAGCTTAGCTTAGCGTAGCACAAACACTGGAAGCCAGGGGAACGTGCTAGGCTAGCTCGATCATAAGAGAAAAAGGGTTAACACCTTAAAAAAAACTCTTTTACATGCTATATTTTGTCTTTGTTGGTAGCTGGTATGCAGCTAACATAATGAATGTTATGTCAGGTGTTAATAACATTAGCTGGTTAAACAGTTAGCACATCCAACTTTATGCTAAGCTATTTGTAGTTGTTATTATAGTAACAGTTGTTTTTGTGTGTAGCTCACTGGTGTTAAACTTCAGCACAAGTTGCAAAAAGACTCTGGCACACAGTCTGACTTGCAAAGATGAGTTCTGTTTCTGTTCCTCCAACCTTTTCTCGCTCCAAACACACACCTGACCCAGCGTCCGTATTTCACGCGATGGGAGTGAGAATGTGTTGGTTCCTGTCTGTAATTACGTCTGTTTCTGTAAAAGAACATTTGGTCTCGCTGCTGTTTCTTCTGCTTCTGTTTAACTCTCTCGTTGTCCTCGGGTCAAAACCCGTTTTCACAAAGTTTCTATTATATAGGCTATCACAAATTTGGGTTTCTTTCAACCAAATTGCTAAAAATAAAACGTGGATTGTTCCGTACAACTTGTAAAGTAAATCATCCGTTCACTACTTTCACTGAACTTGGGTATTGAATTCAATTTTATGACATTTTAAAAAAGAAAAGATAAAAGAATGAAAAAGTGCCAAAAACATCGGGGGGGGGGGGGGGGGGGAAAGCGACAAAAGTGTCGAAAAAGACGACCAAAACGTTGACCAAAAAGTTTTAATTTAAAATTTTGACCCAGAAAAACAAACGTTATTTAAGCAGGTAGGCTGCTGAGAACAGCTTCTCATTTGCAACGGCGACCTGGCCGGGGAAAGCGTAGGCGTGCAAGACAACAAATACTTTCACATTCAATACAGTACGAGAACACAGAATACAATATGCTACGTAAAGTGCAGAATAAGTGGGCATTACAAATGCCGGCACGTCGAGAGGTGCAAGTAAGTCGATGGATATGCAATGTACAGTACATGAACAGAGTCTATATCACTGCAGAGATGGTGTAAAGAGTCAATTAACAGATAGTGTAGTGGTCTAGTTAGTGAGGTATATCCGTTGTAACACAATGTATATGAATAGACAGTCTAGATAAATGCTCAAGTGTATCCATCCATCCATCCATCTTCGTCCGCTTATCCGGTATCGGGTCGCGGGGGTAGCAGCTCCAGCAGGGGACCCCAAACTTCCCTTTCCCGAGCCACATTAACCAGCTCCGACTGGGGGATCCCGAGGCGTTCCCAGGCCAAGTTAGAGATATAATCCCTCCACCTTGTCCTGGGTCTTCCCCGAGGCCTCCTCCCAGCTGGACGTCCCTCCACCTAGTCCTGGGTCTTCCCCGAGGCCTCCTCCCAGCTGTACGTCCCTCCACCTAGTCCTGGGTCTTCCCCGAGGCCTCCTCCCAGCTGGACGTCCCTCCACCTAGTCCTGGGTCTTCCCCGAGGCCTCCTCCCAGCTGGACGTGCCTGGAACACCTCCCTAGGGAGGCGCCCAGGGGGCATCCTTACCAGATGCCCGAACCACCTCAACTGGCTCCTTTCAATGCAAAGGAGCAGCGGCTCTACTCCGAGCTCCTCACGGATGACTGAGCGTCTCACCCTATCTCTAAGGGAGACGCCAGCCACCCTCCTGAGGAAACCCGTTTCGGCCTCTTGTACCCTGGATCTGGTTCTTTCGGTCATGACCCAGCCTTCATGACTATAGGTGAGGGTAGGAAGGAAAACTGACCGGTAGATCGAGAGCTTTGCCTTCTGGCTCAGCTCTCTTTTCGTCACTGCTCAAGTGTAGTGAATAGTCAAAATACAGCAGTGCAAGTTGCGGTCTATTAAGTGATGTAGATCAGTAATAACACCGTAAGCAGTAATATGAATGCTGAATGTAGAGAATGGACAATATACAGTTAGTGCAAAGTGTGGTCTAGGTAGTGATGAAGATCAGTAATAACAGTATACAAGAATAGACAGACTATATAAATGCTGAGATGTAGTAAAGAGTCAATATAGTCTATATAAAGTTAGTGCAGATTGTGGACTAGATAGCGAAGTGCTTGTTGGTCGACGGGAAGACACTCGTGTTCTCCTCCCGTCGACCGTAAACTTTTGGCTTTTCTGGGTCCAAATTCTTCAATGTTTTGGTCATCACATCATTTCGACACTTGTCGCTTTCTCAGCGTTTTTTGAAGCTTTTCCTGACGTTTTGGTCACTTTTTACTAATGATTTTTGTCCATTTCTTTCTGTGCTTTTTGACGAAATTTCTGAATTTAGAAACTTTTTGAAAGTGGGTCAGATTAGACCCGAGGACTACAGGAGAGTAAGATAACGTTTTTTTCTGTTCTTCTCTGTATTTATCTGTCCGTTTCTGTAAAAGAACATAATTGTATCGGTGATGTTAATATCTGTATGAATTATTCTTATTTAGTTTAAAATGGCCTGTACATTTTGTAAATGACCTGACCAATAAAATGTAGTTCATCCATTGCTTTAGTTAGACGTTTCTTTTTTTTTGGTCTGTCTGGTTTTCTGGATGCTGTTTCAATCTGTCTGACCTCATGTTCATCATTGACCTCTGCAGTCCCTCCCTTTGTGATGTAGATCTGTGTGAACATCTGATTCAGAAGGGTTTGGTTTCCTGCTTTAGCAATCCCCTCAAACACACGCTGGACCTTCTTCTGCTGGTTAGATTTGAGTTTACGCTTACAAACTTCTGCTGGACTTCCTGAATGAATACAGAACAAAAAAGATCAGTAAATGATTTACAAAATAAACAGTTTACTTCCCCTAAATAATTTACATATAAACATTCTGGCCCTCATTTATGAAATGTCCGTACGACATAAAACAGGCGTAGAACAAGCATACGCCAATTCCTACACAAAGCTCGGCAGTTATCAATTTGAACGTGAGCGTAGACTGCGATAAAATCTCACGTCTGGTCTGAACTCGTGAACGCAAGTTTTGGAGTCAGTGTGGACTTGCGGTGCAGCTTATAATCAGTTTAAACGGAGGAGAAGTCAGCAGTTGAGCACTTATCAGCAATGGCAGATCTGGCTCTTTTAGAAGACCTTTATGCGCCGGTACAACAGTGCACTTGCACGGGCCACGGTGGAGCGCCCCATCGGATTGATTAAGGGCAGATGGCTCTGTCTTGCATCAGCAGTGGGGACCCTACTATACACGGCAGAAAAAGTCTGCAAAATTGTTTTAGCCTGTGGTAAACATGGTGCCATAAATGTAGAGATGGAGCCAGATGACCTGATGACCAGAGAGCAGAGTCCAGCACAGCCCCAACTGGGGCTATACCAAGGAGACAGGATGTTATTCTTCGCTTTTATAAGGTATAGTGTTGTTTGGCAATGATACTCAATACAAGAAACATGACGATGCACAACATTTTTATTTATTCTTCAGGTTTTCGTTTCTCTTTTAAAGTTTCGTTAATGGCCAGAAGTGAACAATTTATTTTTGCCATTGACCGACATATTTCGGCTTGTTTTTCCAGCCCCTCTGCTGTCAGGAGACAGGGTCGGGGTGGTGGTCCAGCCCCTCTGCTGTCAGGAGACAGGGTCGGGGTGGTGGTCCAGCCCCTCTGATGTCAGGAGACAGGGTCAGGGTGGTGGTCCAGCCCCTCTGATGTCAGGAGACAGGGTCGGGGTGGTGGTCCAGCCCCTCTGATGTCAGGAGACAGGGTTGGGGTGGTGGTTCAGCCCCTCTGATGTCAGGAGACAGGATCAGGGTGGTGGTCCAGCCCCTCTGCTGTCAGGAGACAGGATCAGGGTGGTGGTCCAGCCCCTCTGATGTCAGGAGACAGGGTCGGGGTGGTGGTCCAGCCCCTCTGCTGTCAGGAGACAGGGTCGGGGTGGTGGTCCAGCCCCTCTGCTGTCAGGAGACAGGGTCGGGGTGGTGGTCCAGCCCCTCTGATGTCAGGAGACAGGGTCGGGGTGGTGGTCCAGCCCCTCTGATGTCAGGAGACAGGGTCGGGGTGGTGGTCCAGCCCCTCTGCTGTCAGGAGACAGGGTCGGGGTGGTGGTCCAGCCCCTCTGCTGTCAGGAGACAGGGTCGGGGTGGTGGTCCAGCCCCTCTGATGTCAGGAGACAGGGTCGGGGTGGTGGTCCAGCCCCTCTGATGTCAGGAGACAGGGTCGGGGTGGTGGTCCAGCCCCTCTGATGTCAGGAGACAGGGTCGGGGTGGTGGTCCAGCCCCTCTGCTGTCAGGAGACAGGGTCGGGGTGGTGGTCCAGCCCCTCTGCTGTCAGGAGACAGGGTCGGGGTGGTGGTCCAGCCCCTCTGATGTCAGGAGACAGGGTTTGGGTGGTGGTCCAGCCCCTCTGCTGTCACGAGACAGGGTCGGGGTGGTGGTCCAGCCCCTCTGATGTCAGGAGACAGGGTCAGGGTGGTGGTCCAGCCCCTCTGCTGTCAGGAGACAGGGTCGGGGTGGTGGTCCAGCCCCTCTGCTGTCAGGAGACAGGGTCGGGGTGGTGGTCCAGCCCCTCTGATGTCAGGAGACAGGGTTTGGGTGGTGGTCCAGCCCCTCTGCTGTCACGAGACAGGGTCGGGGTGGTGGTCCAGCACCAGGGGGCGGAGGACACGCGCTCTTCCTCACAGCTCACGAAAAACGAGTAAAATAAAAGACACTGCATAAACTCCTTTACTCCTTTCAGGTTCAGGAGGGTCTGGTCCTGATAGAAAAACACATCTATTGAAGATCACAGTTAAAGACTGCATAACATAACTGAGAAAATATATAATTAAGATAAATATGTATATAAGCCTAATTATTAAAAAGTAATGCCAATAATAACTTTCTGACAGAAACACATTGAATAAAATCAATAAAAATATCCTTTATAAGCTTCAACTTTAAAAATATGCCCTGTTGTTCAGGAGGAGTTGGTTCTTTCAAATATTTTGTAATGTTGCTGACTTTATAAAGTAAATGAAACCATTTCACAGCCGCTGCTTTGACCAATCAGCTCCCTAGTTCACTCAGAGCTGTGGAGATCAGCCAATGAGAGACCGACAAATAACAAAAGGAGACATAAAAGCAGGAATGTCAGTAGTAATAGTTTA
>CM042331.1:32122552-32127552 GCA_023566125.1 Zingel zingel | reverse complement strand
ATATATATATATATGATATGATATATCTGGTATATATCATATATATATATATATATATATATATATATATATATATATATATATGATATATATATATATGATATATCTGGTATATATCATATATATATATATGGATCCTAGATGGATGGATGGATAGATATATGGATGGATAGATATATGGATGGATGGATAGATAGATATATGGATGATGGATATATATATATGATATATCTGGTATATATCATATATATATATATATATATATATATATATATATATATATATATATATATATATATATGGATCCTAGATGGATGGATGGATGGATGGATGGATATATAGATATAAAGATATATATATAGATAGATAGATGATAGATAAATGGATAGAAGGATGGATAGATAGATGGATAGAAGGATGGATAGATAGATAGATAGATGGATAGAAGGATGGATAGATAGATAGATAGATAGATGGATGTAAAAGTGTATCAAAGTGATAGAACTTTTACTGAAGTAATATATTTGTGTATATATATTTTCTTTCCACCTCTGGTTCCTCCCAGCAGGCTCTACCTCCGCTCCTCTCTGCTTCTCTTCTCTCTTTTCTTCCTCTGCCTTTCCTTCTTCTCCTCTTCGTTCCGGGCTTTAAAGCTAACAGCGGGCGCCATGATGAGCAACAGCGGCTACATGGAGCAGCAGCTGCCGCCGCAGTTCATCTGCGAGGAAGAGGAGGAGGAAGAGGAGGAGATGCCGGCCACGGAGAAGGATCTGGCCGAGGACGCTCCGTGGAAGAAGATCCAGCAGAACACCTTCACCCGCTGGTGCAACGAGCACCTGAAGGGGCTCAACAAGCGGATCGGGGACCTGCAGAAGGACCTGAGCGACGGGCTGAAGCTCATCGGGCTGCTGGAGGTGCTGAGCCAGAAGAAGATGTACCGGAAGTACCACTGCCGGCCCAACTTCAGACAGATGAAGCTGGAGAACGTCTCCGTGGCGCTCGAGTTCCTGGAGAGAGAGCACATCAGGCTGGTGTCCATCGGTGAGGACGCACGCACACACACACGCATAGACGCACACACACACACACACACACACACACACACATGCACACACATACACGCACTCACGCATATACACACACACACACACACATGCACACACATAGACGCACACACACACGCACACATGCACACACATACACGCACTCACGCATATACACACACACATGCACCATGCACACACACACACACATAGACGCACACACACACATGCACACACATACACGCACTCACGCATATACACACACACACGCGCACACACACATGCACCATGCACACACGCACACCAACAGGCACACACACACATGCACATGCACACACATGCACATGCACACACACACACACACACACACACATGCACCATGCACACACGCACACCAACAGGCATGCAGGCACACACACACACACACACACACACACACACACACATGCACCATGCACACACGCACACCAACAGGCACGCAGGCACACACACACACACACATGCACACACACACACACACACACACGTTTTCTTTACAAAGAATAACAAGAATTGCGGTATCCAGATACGTTTTGGACCCTCGTATGAAAGATATCAGGGACCTCTGCTTAACACTGAAGTATATAAACTGCAGAGCCAAAGTGTGAACTCTGTCTTCATTCACATGTTGTGAGTCTGCAGCTGCAGGGCGGGGGGGCATAGAGGCCTAGGGAGGGGGGAGGGGGGAGGGGGTGTCTGATTGATGGCAGGACAGCTGATCTGCTCTGCCTCCACCGACAGCTGCTGAAAATAGACTCAGAGAGGAAACCAGGAATTGAGAGATCCCCTACACTTTATTACAGAGTTGACTAGTCTCCACAGCTCGGAGGAGGAAAGTCTGGCTGCACCACAGATGCATTCTGGGATAGGAGAGGATAACGCTCTTTGCATTTCTTTAAACCAATCACAGTCGTCTTGGGCAGCGCTAAGCTCTGGACGCAGCGACGGTGGCTCTGCTAAATAGTCTCAGGAAGGAAGTTGTTCTGGTGGAACATTTACACCAAAAGTCTTGTGTTTTCTCCGTAACTTCTTCCGGGACTTGAACACCCGGTTCCTGGGTGAAGGCTCTGTGTTTTAGGAGCCAAACATCCCCCCCGACCTCCTTCCTACGAGGATCTTCACACTCTTAAAGGAACATGCCGACTTATTGGGACTTTGTCTTATTCCCCGTAACCCCCAGAGTTAGATAAGTCCAGACATACCCTTCTCATCTCCGTGGTGCTGTAAGGCTGTCTGACGGCTCCACCGGTAGCTTAGCTTAGCACAGATCCTGGAGGTAACTGGTTCCATCTAGCCTAGCTTAGCACAGATCCTGGAGGTAACTGGTTCCATCTTGCCTACTGCTCCCAATAAGTGACCAAATAACGCCAACATGTTCCTGTTTCCATGTTGTGATTTGTAGAGTCACAGCGTGTAGAAATAACAAGGTCACATGACACACAGCCATCTTCTAACTGTAAACAAACCGGGAACTATATTCTCAGACAGGCTTGCTGCAAAGCTAATCACTCCGCCCAAGCACTATATTCTTCCGCCTGAGAATATAGTTCCCGGTTTGTTTACGGTTAGAAGATGGCTGTGTCTCATGTTACGTTGTCTTTTCTACACGCTGTGACTCTACAAATCACAACATGGAAACAGGAACATGTTGGCGTTATTTGGTCACTTATTGGGAGCAGTAGGATAGATGGAACCAGTTACCTCCAGGATCTGTGCTAAGCTAGGCTAGTTGGAACCAGTTACCTCCAGGATCTGTGCTAAGCTAGGCTAGATGGAACCGGTTACCTCCAGGATCTGTGCTAAGCTAGGCTAGATGGAACCAGTTACCTCCAGGATCTGTGCTAGGCTAAGCTACCGGTGGAGCCGTCAGACAGCCTTACAGCACCACGGAGATGAGAAGGGTATGTCTGGACTTATCTAACTCTGGGGGTTACGGGGAATAAGACAAAGTCCCAATAAGTCGGCGTGTTACTTTTAGGCTGTTTTATGCTTCTGCGTCAACTCCACGCCGTCACTCCTACGGCGTCGTGACCCTTTTGAAGTTCTGCGTCGGGGTTGCTTTGCATCGCGGTGCATTTCACCGCCAGAACGCTAGGGGGCGATACGTCTGAGGTTATTTGCGAGGTGTCTGCCAGCCAGTTTGTTATGTTAGCAAGCAAACTTTAGCACAACTGCCCACAAAGTGCTGCTTGCTGGTGAAGTGCTAATTTCCAAACGTTACTGACATATAGACCCTTTACAAACGGATAACCCGTCATTGTTACCAAAATATGTCTGAGTTTATTTGAAAAGCTGATGTCAGTGAACTAGCATGTTGCTACTCCCCACAGTAGCTGCTGGAAACACCCACTATCAACACACAGGACCAGTCGACCAATCACAGTCACACAGGACCAGTTGACCAATCACAGTCACACAGGACCAGTTGACCAATCACAGTCACACAGGACCAGTTGACCAATCACAGTCACACAGGACCAGTCGACCAATCACAGTCGCACAGGACCAGTTGACCAATCACAGTCACACAGGACCAGTCGACCAATCACAGTCACACAGGACTAGTTGACCAATCACAGTCACACAGGACCAGTTGACCAATCACAGTCACACAGGACCAGTCGACCAATCACAGTCACACAGGACAAGTCGACCAATCACAGTCACACAGGACCAGTCGACCAATCACAGTCACACAGGACCAGTTGACCAATCACAGTCACACAAGACCAGTTGACCAATCACAGTCACACAGGACCAGTTGACCAATCACAGTCACACAGGACCAGTCGACCAATCACAGTCACACAAGACCAGTCGACCAATCACAGTCACACAGGACCAGTCGACCAATCACAGTCACACAGGACCAGTCGACCAATCACAGTCACACAAGACCAGTTGACCAATCACAGTCACACAGGACCAGTTGACCAATCACAGTCACACAGGACCAGTTGACCAATCACAGTCACGCAGAACCAGTCGACCAATCACAGTCACACAGGACCAGTCGACCAATCACAGTCACACAAGACCAGTTGACCAATCACAGTCACACAGGACCAGTTGACCAATCACAGTCACACAGGACCAGTTGACCAATCACAGTCACACAGGACCAGTTGACCAATCACAGTCACACAGAACCAGTCGACCAATCACAGTCACACAGGACCAGTTGACCAATCACAGTCACACAGGACCAGTTGACCAATCACAGTCACACAGAACCAGTCGACCAATCACAGTCACACAGGACCAGTTGACCAATCACAGTCACACAGGACCAGTTGACCAATCACAGTCCTTGCGGTCTGTGTTGCCTCCACGCAAAGTTACACATTTTTGGAGGTGCACGTCAAGCTGCGGCGGAGGGCTCAGAGGGGGGGTCGCGGCGACACAGAGGGGTCTGCGGGGGTCTGCGGGGGTCTGCGGGGGTCTGCGGGGGTCTGTGGGGGTCTGTGGGGGGTACGCCGTCGATTCGACGCAGAAGCATACAACAGCCTTTGCGCAGCAGTCAACGTGCAGCTGGCAGTAATTAATACTAGAATACATATTCCAGAGCGTTACTACACAGATATACTATAATGCTTCAGGAGAACAGGCTGGTTTGTGAGGACGGAGTCTGAAATGTGTCAAATATTCTGGTTCATTGTTAAACTGTGTCTCTCTTCCAGTCTGTAATGGTTTCCATGTGCTGTAGAGTCAGCACACAGGAATGTCCCCCCCCCCCCCCCTACACTCATACTCACTTTGTTTTACAAATGCCGCTGCTTGTCGCTGTAATGTTTGGAGCGTTCAGCAGTTCCCCCTCAGTTTCTGCAACATTTAGGTGCATGTATTTGCCGGGAGGTTTAAGCATCTTTCCTCAAAAGAAAATGTGACATTTTCAAATAAATCCAAAAACGCAATGTG
>CM042331.1:32115052-32117552 GCA_023566125.1 Zingel zingel | reverse complement strand
ATCACATGCTCAGTAGCTAGGTAAGATCACATGCTCAGTAGCTAGGTAAGACCACATGCTCAGTAGCTAGGTAAGACCACATGCTCAGTAGCTAGGTAAGACCACATGCTCAGTAGCTAGGTAAGGACTACATGAGCTAGCTAGCTGTTTCTCCAACTTCAGTAGTACAAGGCAGGATTAGCCGGGAGACTTCTTCTAAACGAGGGCGCACTTCCAACTTTGTGGTGAATACCTGCAGAACAGGGACATGGAAGTAGTTCTTTTGGAGATTAGGGTGAACTAGTGTGTGTTGTAGCAGTGTTTGGCCATTGAGAACGAGCTAGCATGCTAACGGTTAGCCCCCTAGCCCCCTCGTCTCGGCTAGTGACGTAGGAAGCCGTGCAGATGTTGACCAGCTCACCCGGAGACTGAAGGCAGGACACATTCAGAAACCAGATCTCCCTCAGAACAGCACGGATGGTCTGTATGCGTGTGGAAGCACCAGAGACACAAAATAACTTCTCAAATCCCAGAAAAAGAGATTATTTCATAACATGGGCACTTTAAAACTCTCGTTAAAAACTACTGTACCGGGCGCCCGGTTAGCTCAGTTGGTAGAGCCACGGGTTCGACTCCGACCTGCGGCCCTTTTCTGCATGTCATTCCCCCCCACGTCTCTCCCCTTTCACGTCTTCAGCTGTCCTGTCAATAAAGGCTGAAAAATGCCCCAAAAAATAATCTTAAGAACGACTTCACCGCCGCCTGTCTGTTGTCGGCGGTCTGGCGGTCTCAGAAGACGGTCCGGCGGCCTTCACTTCCTCGGCCGCAGTTTGCTCTCCAACACACGGGGCCGTGGATAGAAAATGTCTATCTATGACCGTTAATAAATAATGAACCTGTCGTGGTGTTCCTCCGAGACATGCTGGGTCCAAAATGAACTTTTTGACTAACCGGGCGTGTTGGCGGGGAAGCAGGCCAAGCATCTGTGCCAAAATATTCATTTGGCTTTTCTTTGTATCATCGTAAAGCGCTGATGTTGGAGTTGCAGGTCCTGCTGGTTTCTGATTTCACTTCAAACTGTGTGAAAACTGACCGAGAACTGACCTGAAACTGAAGTTGTTAAAAACAGTGAACAGCTGACCAACAATCAAACAAGTTTTTATTTTATTTTCTGTAATGAGCGACCATGCAACACACAGGCCGTGTGATATTATCAGTCCCCGAATCGGACTGAAGAGTGTGTGTGTGTGTGTGTGTGTGTGTGTGTGTGTGTGTGTGTGTGTGTGTGTGTGTGTGTGTGTGTGTGTGTGTGTGTGTGTGTGTGTGTGTGTGTGTGTGTGTGTGTGTGTGTGTGTGTTACTGTCATTTTCTCGAGGATTTTGACCCTCCAGCTGTTGGCTGGAAATGCACACTTAAGGCTTTCATAGGTCACAGGTGTGTGTGTGTGTGTGTGTGTGTGTGTGTGTGTGTGTCTTTAAATAGTCTTTGTGAAGTCAAGCACTCGTGGATTCGTCAGTATAAACAACAACACACATTTATACAGCTGCTGTCCACCTGCTCTGTCTGTGAGTGTGTGTGTGTCTGTGTGTGTGTGTGTGCGTGTTAGTGTGTGTGTGTGTGTGTGTGTGTGTGTGTGTGTGTCTGTGTGTGTGTGTGTGTGTCTCTCTGTCTGTGTGTGTGTGTGTGTGTGTGTGTGTGTGTGTGTGTTAGTGTGTGTGTCTGTGTGTGTGTGTCTCTCTGTGTGTGTGTGTGTGTGTCTCTCTGTCTGTCTGTGTGTGTGTGTGTGTGTGTGTGTGTGTGTGTGTTAGTGTGTGTGTGTTAGTGTGTTAGTGTGTGTGTGTGTGTGTGTGTGTGTGTGTCTCTCTGTGTGTGTCTCTGTGTGTGTGTGTGTGTGTGTGTGTGTGTGTCTCTGTGTGTGTGTGTGTGTCTCTGTGTGTGTGTGTGTGTGTGTGTGTGTGTGTGTGTGTCTCTGTGTGTGTGTGTGTGTCTCTGTGTGTGTGTGTGTGTGTGTGTGTGACACGCAGCAATGGGCTGCAGGTTGGATTCCAACCCAGCTGCTGCCGAGGACTCAGCCCCCCTCTTATATCCCAGATAGACGAGTCTTTGATCATATTAAAAAGTAGCTGTTTCTCCTTCTTCCTCTATGAGAGAGAGACTTATTGCCCCAGTAGTTACCCTCTCTGTGTGTGTGTGTGTGTGTGTGTGTGTGTGTGTGTGTGTGTGTGTGTGTGTGTGTGTGTGTGTGTGTGTGTCTGTGTGTGTGTGTCTCTGTGTCTCTGTGTGTGTGTGTGTGTGTGTGTGTGTGTGTGTGTGTGTGTGTGTGTGTCTCTGCGTGTGTGTCTCTCTGTGTGTGTGTGTGTGTGTGTGTGTGTGTGTGTGTGTCTCTGTGTGTGTGTGTGTGTGTGTGTCTCTGTGTGTGTGTCTCTGTGTGTGTGTCTCTGTGTGTGTGTGTGTGTGTGTAGCTCTGTGTGTGTGTGTGTGTGTGTGTGTGTTTCTCTGTGTGTGTGTGTGTGTGTGTGTG
>CM042331.1:32100052-32102552 GCA_023566125.1 Zingel zingel | reverse complement strand
TCCTCCTTTAACTCTAATGAGCCTCCGTGAGGATGTTTACGAGCACACTCAGGCTACATCTCCCCTGCTACGTTTCCCCCTCTCCTCCCCATCAATCCCTCTATCATTCCCCAAATATCATTCAAATATAATCCCTCTATCATTCCCCAAATATCATTCAAATATAATCCCTCTATCATTCCCCAAATATCATTCAAATATAATCCCTCTATCATTCCCCAAATATCATTCAAATATAATCCCTCTATCATTCCCCAAATATCATTCAAATATAAACATTTACTTCAGTCTCGAAAAATATCTCCACGTTTTATTTCCTAAATGACTTCATTTCAGCTCCTCTACTTTGTTTCGTTTCCGAGCCCAAACACACGCCAAACACACGCCAAACACACGCCAAACACACGCCAAACACACGCCAAACACACGCCAAACACACGCCAAACACACACCAAACACACGCCAAACACAACAAACACACACCAAACACACAGCGAACACACGCCAAATACGCAAAACACGCCAAACACACACCAAACACACACCAAACACACGCCAAACACACACCAAACACACGCCAAACACACGCCAAACACACAGCAAACACACAGCAAACACACGCCAAACACACGCCAAACATGCCAAACACACACCAAACACAACAAACACACACCAAACACACAGCGAACACACGCCAAATACGCAAAACACGCCAAACACACACCAAACACACACCAAACACAACAAACACACACCAAACACAACACCAAACATGACAGCAAACACACGCCAAACACACAGCGAACACACGCCAAACACACGCCAAACACACAGCGAACACATGCCAAACACACGCCAAACACGCGCCAAACACGCGCAAAACACGCGCCAAACACATGCCAAACACAAGCCAAACACACGCCAAACACACGCCAAACACACGCCAAACACACGCCAAACACACGCCAAACACACGCCAAACACAAGCCAAACACAAGCCAAACACACACCAAACACCAAGCACACGCCAAACACGCCAAACACACGCCAAACACGCCAAACACACACCAAACACATGCCAAACACACACACACACCAAGCACACGCCAAACACATGCCAAACACACGCCAAACACACACCAAACACGACAAACACACACCAAACACACACCAAACACACACCAAACACGCCAAACACACACCAAACACACCAAATACACACCAAACACACACCAAACACGACAAACACACACCAAACACACGCCAAACACACGCCAAACACACACCAAACACACACCAAACACACACCAAACACGACAAACACACGCCAAACACACACCACACACACACACGCCAAACACACACCACACACACACACACACACACACACACACCAAACACACGCCAAACACACGCCAAACACACACCAAACACACACCAAACACACACCAAACACACGCCAAACACACACCAAACACGACAAACACACACCAAACACACACCAAACACACACCAAACACACACCAAACACACACCAAATACACACCAAACACACACCAAACACACACCAAACACACGCCAAACACACACCAAACACACACCACACACACACACACACACGCCAAACACACGCCAAACACACACCAAACACACACCAAACACACACCAAACACGACAAACACACGCCAAACACACACCAAACACACACCAAACACACACCAAACACGACAAACACACACCAAACACACACCAAACACGACAAACACACACCAAACACACACCAAACACGACAAACACACACCAAACACACACCAAACACGAAAAACACACACCAAACACACACCAAACACACACCAAACACACACCAAACACGACAAACACACACCAAATACACACCAAACACACACCAAATACACACCAAACACACACCAAACACGACAAACACATGCCAAACACACACCAAATACACACCAAACACACACCAAACACACACCAAACACGACAAACACACGACAAACACACGACAAACACACACCAAACACACACCAAACACACACCAAACACACACCAAACACACACCAAACACACACCAAACACACACCAAACACACACCAAATACACACCAAACACACACCAAACACACGCCAAACACACGCCAAACACACACCAAACACACGCCAAACACACGCCAAACACACACCAAACACACACCAAACACACACCAAACACGACAAACGCACGCCAAACACACACCAAACACACACCAAACACACACCAAACACACGCCAAACACACGCCAAACACACGCCAAACACACACCAAACACACACCAAACACACACCAAACACGACAAACACACGCCAAACACACACCAAACACACGCCAAAAACACACCAAACACACACCAAACACACGCCAAACACACACCAAACACGCCAAACACACGCCAAACACACACCAAACACACGCCAAACACACGCCAAACACACGCCAAACACAC
>CM042331.1:32070052-32095052 GCA_023566125.1 Zingel zingel | reverse complement strand
ATACCTTTATTTAGCCTATACCAAGAAGAAAAACACAGATGACAATCAAAATATTTCAAAAATATAATGGAAAGTATGTTGTTGTGGGTCATTGGGCATTTTTAAGCGGGTATATGGAAATCCTGGAGCTTTCTCAGTGTGTATACTGCGTATACCTGCGTATCACGCAGACTACACCACTGGCTTTGAGTCGCCGTTAAGACTAGAAAAGCGCTCTGTAAATACAGTCCATTTACATTTCTTGCAACCCTTTCAACAGAATTGATGCCTCAAAGTTACTTTAGAGATGTAATTCAACCGTACTATGAGAAGCTCTGACAGGCCTGCGTGTCAAGGTCAAGGTCAAGTCAAGGTCAAGGTAACTTATTGTCCCCGAGGGGAAATTGTTTGTACAGCAGCAGACAGACATAAGGACAAGACACACAACAATACAGCAAAACATGAAATACCCACAGTATCTAAAACACAATAGTAAATAAAATACATTTAAAACATTTCTGGCAAATTGTTTAAAATGGAAATGGGAGTCTATTGGTCCTGCGTCTGGGCATGGAGCAGTGTTGGACAGTAACGTAACTACTTTTTTGGGTAAAAAGTAGTGTAACGCGCTACTACTGAACATTTGGTAACGAAACGTAGTTCCTTTTTCAATTCGGTGCAACGTTATTTTTCCCAGGGACAGATTTGACAGCAACACGGCCTTCTCACAAGCTCCACACGGCCGTGACAGAGGCTGGTAGCAGAGTAACCAAGGCTGTGACAGAGGCTGGTAGCAGAGTAACCAAGGCTGTGACAGAGGCTGGTAGCAGAGTAATCATGGCCGTGACAGAGGCTGGTAGCAGAGTAATCACGGCCGTGACAGAGGCCGGTAGCAGAGTAATCATGGCCGTGACAGAGGCTGGTAGCAGAGTAATCATGGCCGTGACAGAGGCTGGTAGCAGAGTAATCACGGCCGTGACAGAGGCCGGTAGCAGAGTAATCATGGCCGTGACAGAGGCTGGTAGCAGTGTAACCACGGCCGTGACAGAGGCTGGTAGCAGAGTAACCACGGCCGTGACAGAGGCCGGTAGCAGAGTAACCACAGCCGTGACAGAGGCTGGTAGCTGGCTGGTAGCAGAGTAATCACGGCCATGACAGAGGCCGGTAGCAGAGTAATCATGGCCGTGACAGAGGCCGGTAGCAGAGTAATCACGGCCATGACAGAGGCTGGTAGCAGAGTAATCACGGCCATGACAGAGGCTGGTAGCAGAGTAATCATGGCCGTGACAGAGGCTGGTAGCAGAGTAACCAAGGCTGTGACAGAGGCTGGTAGCAGAGTAATCACGGCCGTGACAGAGGCCGGTAGCAGAGTAATCATGGCCGTGACAGAGGCTGGTAGCAGTGTAACCACGGCCGTGACAGAGGCTGGTAGCAGAGTAACCACGGCCGTGACAGAGGCCGGTAGCAGAGTAACCACAGCCGTGACAGAGGCTGGTAGCTGGCTGGTAGCAGAGTAATCACGGCCATGACAGAGGCCGGTAGCAGAGTAATCATGGCCGTGACAGAGGCCGGTAGCAGAGTAATCACGGCCATGACAGAGGCTGGTAGCAGAGTAATCACGGCCATGACAGAGGCTGGTAGCAGAGTAATCATGGCCGTGACAGAGGCCGGTAGCAGAGTAATCAAGGCCGTGACAGAGGCCGGTAGCAGAGTAACCAAGGCCGTGACAGAGGCCGGTAGCAGAATAACCACGGCCGTGACAGAGGCCGGTAGCAGAGTAACCAAGGCCGTGACAGAGGCCGGTAGCAGAGTAACCACGGCCGTGACAGAGGCCGGTAGCAGAGTAACCAAGGCCGTGACAGAGGCTGGTAGCAGAGTAACCACGGCCGTGACAGAGGCCGGTAGCAGAGTAATCATGGCCGTGACAGAGGCCGGTAGCAGAGTAACCACGGCCGTGACAGAGGCCGGTAGCAGAGTAATCATGGCCGTGACAGAGGCCGGTAGCAGAGTAACCACGGCCGTGACAGAGGCCGGTAGCAGAGTAATCATGGCCGTGACAGAGGCCGGTAGCAGAGTAACCACGGCCGTGACAGAGGCCGGTAGCAGAGTAACCACGGCCGTGACAGAGGCCGGTAGCAGAGTAATCATGGCAAGCGAGAAGCAGCCAAAGCTAACTTTTGAGAGCGTTTTAAGCTCCGTGGCTTTTTGCTGGACGGCGCTCTGAGCCAGGCAGACACAAAGCTGACGACCTCCCAGATGGAGGCGGTGGAGACGGCCTCATACATACACGCAGCGGACCGCTGTGGACTTGTGTCGGTCGCACGGACACACGAGGATTTCCAGAAAAGAGGCTGCATGTGTCTACGACAATGCACGGACCGGTACAAGTCGATACAGACATTACATAGTATACACTAACACCGTGTAACGCCGATGACCTGCTGATGTGCATTCAACCCGCGCTGGACTCATTCATAATGACTCAGCCGTCCCTCCGTGAGGAGAGAATCCAGCCTGCAGGAGTTCAGACACCTCACTGATGAACCAGAGATCGGCTTCATGGTCAAAGATAGTTTTGGTATAATTAACTTCGGTCTCTGCCAGAGACGCCTGCTTTTAAAAGTAACGTAAAAGTAACGAGTAAAGTAAAACGTTACTTTCCATAGGGGGTAACTAAGTAAAGTAACAGATTACTTTTTAAAGAAGTAACGAGTAACGAGAAAACACTACTTTTTAAAAGTAACTTCCCCAACACTGGCATGGAGTACCTACGGCCTGAGGCAAGCCGCTTAAACTGGCAGGACAAGGGGTGGCTAGGGTCAGCTGCAATGGATTGGGCCTTCGTTGCCGCTCTGCTGGAGTAGATGTGGGAGAGGGTGGGGAAGTTGATGCCTACTTTCTTGCTACATGTCCTGTCACTGTTCCTCCCAGGTGAAGGTACTGTTTGCTGGGCAGGACATCGACAGAAGTCCCTTCATGGTGAATGTTTCCAAGGCGATGGGCGACCCAACAAGAGTTCAGGCCCGCGGGCCGGGACTGCAACAGACGGGAAATGTGGCCAACAAACCTACATACTTTGACATTTACACTGCAGGTATTCAGAAAGTAAAAGTTAAAACTACATTTGCATGTATTGTAGATTTAGGCACTTGCATACTAGACGCAACCAAAAGAGATGTAGGGACTTTATATCTTTATAACGCTTCCTTTGTGTCTCCAGGATCTTTTTCTAATCAGTGATATTTTCCCAGAATTTGGTTTTTTTGAATGCCCCACACCACAACATTGATAGCCTTAGCTAATTGGCAATGCCTTTCCCTAGATGGGCTTTTAACCCTCTCCTGGTGTCCTCCGGTCTAATTTGACCCATTTTCAAAAAGTTTCTATATCAGAAATTTGGGTTTCTTTCAACCAAATTGTCAAAAGAAATAACGTGGAGGTTCCCTGCAATGCTCTGCACAAGTAAAACATATGATCAATTCACTACTTTAAATGAATTTGGGTGTTTTATGTAATAGCATAGCATTTGAAAAAAAAAAAGATAAAAGAACGTTGAAAAAAGTGGAAAAACGCAGAAAGTGACATATGTAACGTGGAAAAAAGTTGACAAAAAACATTGAAAAAAGGTGACAAAAAACATTGAAAAAAGGTGACAAAAACACTGAAAAAAGTGACAAAAAACATTGAAAAAAGTGACCAAACACATTGAAAAAGGGTGACCAAAAACATTGAAAAAAGTGACCAAAAACATTGAAAAAAGTGACCAAAAACATTGAAAAAAAGGTGACAAAAAACATTGAAAAAGTGACAAAAAACATTGAAAAAAGTGACAAAAAAACATTGGAAAAAAAGTGACAAAAAAACATTGAAAAAAGTGACAAAAAAAAATGAAAAAAGTGACAAAAACATTGAAAAAAGTGACCAAAAACATTGAAAAAAGTGACCAAAAACATTGAAAAAAGGTGACAAAAAACATTGAAAAAGTGACAAAAAACATTGAAAAAAGTGACAAAAAACATTGGAAAAAAAGTGACAAAAAACATTGAAAAAAGTGACAAAAAAAATGAAAAAAGTGACAAAAACATTGAAAAAAGGTGACCAAAAACATTGAAAAAAGTGACCAAAAACATTGAAAAAAGTGACCAAAAACATTGAAAAAAAGGTGACAAAAAACATTGAAAAAGTGACAAAAAACATTGAAAAAAGTGACAAAAAACATTGAAAAAAGTGACAAACAACATTGAAAAAAGTGACCAAAAACATTGAAAAAAGTGACCAAAAACATTGAAAAACGGTGAAAAAAAACATTGAAAAAGTGACAAAAAACATTGAAAAAAGTGACAAAAAACATTGAAAAAAGTGACAAAAAACATTGGAAAAAAAGTGACAAAAAACATTGAAAAAAGTGACAAAAAAAATGAAAAAAGTGACAAAAACATTGAAAAAAGGTGACCAAAAACATTGAAAAAAGTGACCAAAAACATTGAAAAAAGTGACCAAAAACATTGAAAAAAAGGTGACAAAAAACATTGAAAAAGTGACAAAAAACATTGAAAAAAGTGACAAAAAACATTGAAAAAAGTGACAAACAACATTGAAAAAAGTGACCAAAAACATTGAAAAAAGTGACCAAAAACATTGAAAAACGGTGAAAAAAAACATTGAAAAAGTGACAAAAAACATTGAAAAAAGTGACAAACAACATTGAAAAAAGTGACAAAAAACATAAAACATTGAAAAAAGTGACAAAAAAACATTGAAAAAAGTGACAAAAAAAAAGAAAAAGTGACCAAAAACATTGAAAAAAAGTGACAAAAAACATTGAAAAAAGTGACCAAAAAAATGAAAAAAGTGACCAAAAACATTGAAAAAGTGACCAAAAACATTGAAAAAAGTGACAAACAACATTGAAAAAAAGTGACAAACAACATTGAAAAAAAGTGACAAAAAAATGAAAAAAGTGACAAAAAACATTGAAAAAAGTGACAAAAAACATTGAAAAAAGTGACAAAAAACATTGAAAAAAGTGACAAAAAACATAAAACATTGAAAAAAGTGACAAAAAAACATTGAAAAAAGTGTCAAAAAAAAAAGAAATAATGACCAAAAATATTGAAAAAAAAGTGACAAAAAACATTGAAAAAGTGACCAAAAAAAATGAAAAAGTGACCAAAAACATTGAAAAAGTGACCAAAAACATTGAAAAAAGTGACCAAAAACATTGAAAAAAGTGACAAAAACATTGAAAAAAGTGACAAAAAACATTGAAAAAAGTGACAAAAAAATTGAAAAAAGTGACAAAAAAATTGAAAAAAGTGACAAAAAACATTGAAAAAAGTGACAAACAACATTGAAAAAAGTGACAAAAAACATTGAAAAAAGTGACAAAAAACATTGAAAAAAGTGACAAAAAACATAAAACATTGAAAAAAGTGACAAAAAAACATTGAAAAAAGTGACAAAAAAAAAGAAAAAGTGACCAAAAACATTGAAAAAAAGTGACAAAAAACATTGAAAAAAGTGACCAAAAAAAATGAAAAAAGTGACCAAAAACATTGAAAAAGTGACCAAAAACATTGAAAAAAGTGACAAAAAACATTGAAAAAAGTGACAAAAAACGTCGAGAAAAGCAACAAAAGTGTCCAAGTGTGAAATTAACAAAACGTAAAAAAAAGCTGTTTGAATTTTACATTTTGATCCAGAAAAACTGAAAGTTGCACGGTCGACGGAAAGACAACACAAGGGTTAAAATACATAAAACTTAAACACAAACTGAAGAATACATACCTACAGTAAAAACGGAAAAACCCAGAACTCAACAAAAAGTAAAGACACAGACTAACGGCGCTTTTCCATCACCTGGTACCTGCTGGACTCGCCTCGACTCTACTCGCTTTTTTTGGTTTTCCATTACGATAAAGAGTCCCTGGTACCTGCTAACAGGTACTTTATGTAGTACCTGCTAACAGGTACTTTATGTAGTACCTGCTAACAGGAACTTTATGTAGTACCTGCTAACAGGAACTTTATGTAGTACCTGCTAACAGGAACTTTATGTAGTACCTGCTAACAGGAACTTTATGTAGTACCTGCTAACAGGAACTTTATGTAGTACCTGCTAACAGGAACTTTATGTAGTACCTGCTAACAGGAACTTTATGTAGTACCTGCTAACAGGAACTTTATGTAGTACCTGCTAACAGGTACTTTATGTAGTACCACCTCCGTGGAGGTCCCAGTGAGCTGAGGCGATACCAAAAGGTGAGGTGAAAGCGACAGACGGGGGTCCTGAACTAACCCTATCTTTAACTAGTTCAGCCAGCTGTGTGTTTGCTGCCTCCAGCTTCATTAGAAACTAAATGTGTCTTCTGGCATCAACACACCTTCCACGTTCTGTGTGTGTGTCGCGTTAGGTCACGCCAGGTTACTGCGGCGCCGCTTGTTTCCAGTCCTGCGGAGGCTCCAGGCAGAGCTTTCTCCGTAGCCTACGTACACACACACACGGCCGGCTCCACGCACACACCAGCGCACAAGTATAACCATCAGGCCACTTCCATCGGCTACGGAGAAAGCTCTGCTGGAGCCTCCACAGAGCTGGAGAACAAGCTCAAGGGGCCTGATGGTTATACTTGTGCGCTGGTGTGTGTGTGTCGAGCCGGCGTATAAGACGACCAGCCACGCTGAGGCGGGACTACAATCTGCAACGGAGAACGGCCGCACAGTGTGGCGAGGCGAGCAGGTACCATGTAATGGAAAAACGCCATAATACAATGCAGCACCATGAAACAGGAAGCACAAGATCGTACATGACTACATGACTGCTCCCTCTTCCAAAAATCAAAAATGATCCCAGTCAGGATCAAGTTTGAGTTCAAATGTAAAAGCATCTGGACTTCTGTGTTGCCACAGATGTTCCAGTTCAGTTATGTGTTGGTTCTCAAAGTTACAACCGTCTGTTACAACTTTTTTTACACTTAAGTCACTTATTTCGCCGCTTTTTTAAACGGTTTTGTCTCTTCGATGTTTTTCTGGCGGTGTTCCAGGCACGCCCGCGACCCGATACCGGATAAGCGGACGAAGATGGATGGATGGATGTTTTTTTGCAACGTTTTTGTAGCATTTTTCAACATTTTCTGCATTTATTTCCCACTTCCACCAGTATACTGTACACTAACAGCAACTTATTACCACTATTTTTTCAATCATTTTTGGAATTTATGGCCAATAACTTCATGTAGCATATATGAAATGATATCTAACTTTTGAGTTTAAAAAAAAGCAGAAAGGATGCATTATTTTGTCTAATATTTAAGATCAGAGGATGTTGATGGATAAAGTTTAGTCATAATAATGCTATGAAATTAAATAAAACCCCCAATATTCAGTAAAGGTAGTGAACTGATCCTTAATTTTACTTGTGAAGAGCGTTTCATGTAACCTTCTGTGTTATTTTTGGGCAATTTGCTTGTAAAAACCCAAATGTTCTGATAAAGCAACTTTGAAAACGGGTCAAATTTGACCCAAAGACAACAGGAGGGTTAAGTGTTTGAAAGTCTTGTTGTCCGTCTGTCCGTTCTCCAGGGGCGGGTGCTGGAGACGTGGGCGTCATCATTGTGGATTCAAATGGTCGCAGGGATACAGTGGAGATTGTGTTGGAGAACAGAGGCGACAGTATTTTCCGCTGCACCTATGTTCCCATCCTGGAGGGCGCTCACACCGTCTACGTGACCTTTGCTGGGCAGCAGATTCCCAGAAGCCCTTTCACTGTCAACATCTCAGAGGGTAGGTTGTACACAGTGTGTCTGCCACCCAGAACACTGTCAGTTCCTATTCTTGTTCCTTAAAAAGTTTACAATTCAAATGGAAGCCGTCATTTTGTTATAAATTAATTTCCATGTAACATTAACCAGATTCTGACTTGATACCTAATGCATCTAATGCATGCACATCTCATCTGAGTGTCACATTGAAATCTGATGTCTAGACTGACGGATTAAAGAAGTAAAAGTTTTTGATTTCTATAACAGTTCTTTCAAATCTATAGTTCAGTCTGAGTCCAAGTCTGAAAGGACAGTTGTTGCTCGCTGGGTTTTATTGGCTGAACCTGTTGGCTGTCAAGATTTTGGGCTGCAGCGTTCGGTAATATCCTTGGTGCTCCACTGGTCTTGCTGGCTTGTTTAATGTGGGATCTTGTTTTATAAAACTTGGATTTGATTTAGGACTTGACTTGAGACTTGTCTCCATTGTGACACACTGTCTTGACTTAGGCCTTTACTTAGGATGTGACTTGGGTGACTTTTTGGGATCTTGTGTGACTGGACTTAGATTGGACTTTTGAATCTCCTTGAAATTCATTTTTTTAAACCTTGGGACTTGACTTAGGAGATGAGTTGAGACTTGGAACTTGTTGATCTTTGACTTGACTTGATAATATGGATGGATGGACTTCACACTACCTGTCTTTGACGTGGGATCTTGGCTGACTGGACTTGGATTTCATTTAGGACTTGACTTAAGACTTGTTTGTCTTGACTGTGACACACGGCCTTGACTTGGGCCTTTACTTAGGCTGTGACTTGGTACTTGGTCTCTGTTGTTTTGTCTGGACTTTGAGCTTGTTCATGACAGCTACCTAGATTTAGTACTTGCCAATCTCAATTTGGGACTGGACCTTGAACCTGTCTGTCTTGACTTGACTTAGAACTTGACTTGGGACTTGTCAATTTTGGACTTGACTTGATAATATGTATGAAAGGATGTATGGACTTTGGCACTACCTGTCTTTGACTTAGGACTGTCTTAACTTTTGACTTGGCTCTGGCATTGCCAGTCTTTATTAAATTATTATGACTTGAGACTGGCTTTCTTGACTTGGGACTTGTGCCAGGAATTGTCTGTCTTGAGTTGACTGAGAACTTGTAAATCTTGTGATTGCTAATCTTGATTCGGGACTTGCCTTTCTCACCTTTTGACTTGACCCTGGACTGTCCCAGTCGTATCTAACTGGAGACTAGTCTATCTTTGACTTGGGACATGATTAAGGACTTGCAGTCTTGATTTGGGACATGCCTTTCTCGGATAGTGACTTGACTTCTAACTAGTCAGTGTAAACTTGACTAAAGTGTTAGCGACTTGAGAACTCTTGACCTGCAGACCCTTACCTTGTCCCATCTCTGCCTGTTGGTCCGGCGGCCTGGCGGTCTGCGGGTCCTACCATCTACTCGTCTGGACTTCTGGAGGTCTCTGTCCCCTCTCTGCCTTTTTACAAATATATCATCACTGTTGTTCCCTCCTTCAGTTTCACAGAGCATCCCGCCTACTGGGTCTCCGGTGCAGGTTGTACCTCAGTCCGCACCCTCAGACAAGACAAGGAGAGCCCCCCCTCCAACACCACCCAAACCCAGGCGACCAAGTTAGTACAGTCTGGGGGCGGGGGTGTGACTGGAGCCTGCCTGCGCTAGCCTGGTTTCCTTCCACCTCAACTCAAAACCATCCCTGCCTCTGACCCCTCTGGATGGGGATTACCTGCTTTACAGCATGTGCAGCACCTGCTTCCTCCTGAACAGCTTTACTTTATATTCTTCTACAGAAACTGAGTGAATGTGGATGTGTGGAGTCCTCTCTGGATTAATCATCAGGCCGAGTATAGTCGTGCATTTGTTGACACAATACAGTAACGTGAGCTATTTAAATTAGCTGATACATGGTCAAACCTGATTGGCTCTTACCAGTGTGTCTCTGTGTGTACTTCGTCCACAGCAGTCCCACCAATCAGTCCCAAAACGTCCCAGTTAGAGACAACATGCCCTAAACGTAGTCTTTGTTGTTGTTTCCCGAAGAGAACGGAAACGCAGTGAGAGAGAGAGAGATACACAGTAGATTACTGACATCCAGAGAAGGTTTTCAAGTGTGTGTGTCTGTGTGTGTGTGTGTGTGTCTGTGTGTGTGTGTGTGTGTGTGTGTGTGTGTGTGTGTGTGTGTGTGTGTGTGTGTGTGTGTGTGTGTGTGTGTGTATGCAAACACCTGGAGGCAACATCAGCATCTTTTCAAACACTTCAGTGCTTATTTTTTATTCTTCAATTCTATTTTTTAATTCTTTTTATGCAGAATATTTTGCCAAACATGATCGTTTGAGTTCCTTCTGTTGACTTAACTCATAATATTATTACCGTATTAAAACAGAACAAAGTCATTTCAAAGAATACAATTCCCTCTGTTTAATTAACTCTTCATTAGAGTACCTAATGAGATAACGCACTCACTTGAAAGAATACATACATATAATACAGAATGTACACATTAGAAAGAAATGCCTCCCATGTTCTTCATCATCATCATCTGCTCCACCTCTCTTCCTCATAACAAACATTAATAACCTTCACTTCCTTTTTTTCACTCTTTTCAATGTTGCATCTCGTCTGTTCGGATACAAAACTGTAAATGAAATATGTTTCTATGTCAAATTCTCAGCTTTAACTGTTCTACCTGCGAATAATACAGCGGATTGTTCTTTATTAAAGTATTTCTGAAGATGTTCACGTGTTGAAGTCGCGACCCGGCAGCTCCTCCAGACTGATAACACGGTTTCTACTCTGCTGCTTTTTCCTTTCAGCCTCAGCAAACTGCTTCTCTAACAGAGATACACTGTGTGTGTGTGTGTGTGTGTGTGTGTGTGTGTGTGTGTGTGTGTGTGTGTGTGTGTGTGTGTGTGTGTGTGTGTGTGTGTGTGTGTGTGTGTGTGTGTGTCAGAATTAGAGACGTTAAAGCTGCACAGTTAGGTTTATATTTAGTCTCAGCCGACTTTAAAACGGTCCACGCTGACTCTGATTTATGAAGTATTTTTATCATCCGTCACACTGAACACAAAATGTTTTCCTTCTATGTACACACACACACACACACACACACACACACACACACACACACACACACACACACACACACACGCACACACACGCACACAGACACAGACAGACAGACAGACAGACAGACAGACAGACAGACAGACAGACAGACACACACACACACACACACACACACACACACAGACACACACATAGACACACACACACACAGACACACACACACACACACACACACACACACACACACACACAGACACACACATAGACACACACACACAGACACACACACACACACACACAGACACACACACACACACACACACACACACACAGAGACACACTCACACACACACACACACACACACACACACACAGACACACACACACACACACACACACACACAAAGACACACTCACACTCACACACACACACACACACAAAGACACAGACATGCACACATATACGCACGCACACACACACACACACACACACACACACACACACACACACACACGTACACAGTGAGACATGCACACACACACACACACACACAGAGAGACATGCACACACATACGCACACACACACACACACACACACACGTACACAGAGAGACATGCACACACACACACACACACACAGAGAGAGACATGCACACACATACGCACACACACACACACACACTCGTACACAGAGAGACACACACACTCTCTCACTCACACACACTCAACCAATTTCAGAGATTGTTGTTGCCATCAGTCACTTACACACAACAGCGTAGGGAAATAGGGTCCAGGTTGAAGAAACACTAGTTACCCTTTAAGTTAGCGTTCAGTGTAGAACTAACTACTAGGCCTAACTACTAGACTACTCAGGAACAGAGGAGTGTGTGTTTGCGTTGTGTTTGTTAGTTTCATCTCAACATCATCTCCCAGTCTAACCAGCGTCCCACGTCTCCTTCTGATTGGTCCTCAGCCTGTAATCCCAACGCGTGCCGAGCGGCGGGCAGAGGTCTGCAGCCGAAGGGTCTGAGGGTCAAAGAAGTGGCCGATTTTAAAGTTTACACTAAAGGAGCCGGCAGCGGAGAGCTCAAAGTCACCGTGAAGGGACCAAGTAAGATGCCATGAAATGCACCTTCACCATTTACTCCAGTACTGTACTTAAAGGTACACTGTGTAGTGTTGTATTATCAATGTCTTCATTCATAAATATGTCCTCGTTGGTGTGAAATGACCTCTGCCAATGATCTGACTTATCCTCGTAAGCGAAGACTTTCTTATCTGTATTGACATTGGACGGGCAAGTCCAAGGAGGCTTCCATGTCGTTCAGCCAATCGCTGAGAGGGACATAGAGCACTAGGCTAGCTGTCTAGCTAATCCACGTGACAGTGTCACGTGACTGAGACCAGCTGAGACGGAGCAGGACATCAGTGAGAGGAGCTCGTCACTGCCCTTTAGTTCATAATGGAGGATCAGACTCATGCCGAGCCACGGGAGAAGGAATCCTCGTCTCCAAAAAAGCGAAAATTGGACATGTTGTCGTAGCTTCTTGGTACATAACGGCTACCGTAGATGCAACACGCATTTGATAAAGCGAGGCGCTAGAGAGCACTATTCGTTTGAATGCTGAATACAATTTCAGTGCTAGACGGGAGACCTTCCTACACTACTACTTAAGTCTTAATTAGAGGTGTGAACTGATCTCCCGTTTGGATTATCATGTCTTCGATTCGATATCTCGATGCATCTGGATGCATCACGATGCGTCAAATACATCTTTCTATTGAAGCCATGTAGGATATTTAATTCAGAGCTTTTCAAGCTTCAAAAACCAAACTTTCTGCAGGGCACTTCCTGAATGTGCAAAACATACCAGAATATGTACACAGAAATGTTAGGCCTACATGAAATCGGCCCGGCCGATTATCGGTGCATCGTCCACGATTCGATGCATCGATAATTAGATTAATTTCAACACCTGTAGTCTTAATAGGATAGAATACAAGAACAACTATTCAAAAATAAAGATAGAAAAATACAAAGGAAAGAATGTGACATGTTGAGAGGTGGTGGACCCAAATGCAGGGAGAGGCAGGCAGGCAGGAGAAGGTTGCACACGATCTTTATTTGAAGGAAGAACCCGAGCAAAAGATCCCAAAAATGCCCAAAAATGCAAAACAAACTGCACGAGGGGTACAAACTGAGGCAGCCAGAATCAAAGTCAAACAAAAGAACCAGATAGCAAAAGGCAGGAACACAGAGAGCACAGGGAAGATACAGACACACAGGCTGAGCACACTGACGGACACGAACAGATACGAAAAGATCTGACAAGAGACAAAGGAAACAAGGGGTTAAATACCAGAGGTAATGAACAAAGGAGGGACAGGTGGTACGACAGGTGACGCCCATCAGGCAGGGTAACACCATAGACACGGAGATAACTAAACAAATATACAGAATAAATACACAAACACAGGGAATATACAGAAATAATGATACAGGCAACCGTAATATACAGAACCAGGTAACCAAAATGTCCAAAACATAACAAAGAATGTACAAACAGATAAACAAGTGGTGAGTAAAAATGTACAACCTACTCAAATAGTATTTTATATATTATTTATATATATATTTATATTATAATATATTATAATATATTATATATATTTATATTATAATATATATATATATTTATATTATTATATATATATATTATAATATTTATATTATAATATATTATTTATATATATATATTATAATATATATATTAATATTATATATATATATATATTAATATTATTATATATATATATATATATATATATATTATATATATTTATATATATATATTTATTATAATATATAATATATATATATATATATATATATATATATATATTTATATTATAATATATTTAAATATATTTATATTATATATATTTATATTATATATATTATATATATATTTATATTATAATATATATATATATATATATATATATATATATATATATATTTATATTATAATATATTATTTATATATATATATATATATATATATATATATATATATATATATATATATATATATATATATAAGTCTTATCCCAGACTCAGTGATGAAGTGTTTAAATATTTGTGGGTTTGTATCCAGAGGGCCTGGAGGAGCCGGTGAAGGTTATCGAGATGGAAAACGGGATCTTTGAGTGTAATTATTACCCAATCATGATGGGAAAATACATGGTGACCATCAGCTGGGGAGGACACAGCATCCCACGCAGGTGAGACAAGCAGATCCTTTGATTATCTTGTGTTAGTAGATCCTTTTATGGACCTTATTCACAGCAGACATGGTGACTTGTCATAGTAGGAAAAGCACAGCTGAGATTGATAACCTTAACGATGGCTCAGTTCCATCAAGTGTCCCAGTAAGCGATGTCAGTGAGCATGCTCAATACCAGGGCCTCTCCTAAGTGGAACGCAGACATCGTTAATGGTTAAATACACCTGTGCTGTTTCTACTATGACATGTCAACATGTCTGCCGTGAAAAAGGTCTATTATCCTGTGTTAGTTTTAGTTTAATCTTGATCAATGGCATTCCACTTCCGGGATCGCTCCGGATGTCCATTACTTTCCTCTTTCTTTGTGTTGGCGTTCTAACCTCCGGTGGATTTATGAGGACTATGGTTGTGTGTTTGTGTGAGGTGGACATTTTGGAGGTAGGCTGCACCTTTGATTCCAGCATGGAGGAGGCTTTTTACACCAAGGTAGTTAAAAACCAACCACTCCTAAACGCCATCTCAGCGCTGGGCTATAGGTGCAGACTGCTCGTTTTCATGTTTGGTAGCCTAGGACACACACACAGGTTGGTAGTAAGAGGGCTGCAACAACTTGGGATGGCCAACAAGAGGCTAAACAGCTTGCAAAGTACTGCTCCATATCTGCTATTATTGGCAGCCGCCACATACGGCGGAGACGTTTCTACTTATACTCTTAAGAAGTGAGTATTGTGCTTGTTAAGTGATATCGTGAAGACTTGCTGCATGCCACTGGTCCATGAGTTTGCATATGTATTGTACTGCATCCGTAATATTTGTGTCCCTGTACCATTTTTCTTCATTTGGACATACATAAATGGTTAAAATGTGTGTGTGTGTGTGTGTGTGTGTGTTTTCAGTCCGTTTGAGGTCCAGGTGAGCGAGGAGGCGGGCCCCCAGAAGGTGCGGGCCTGGGGTCCCGGTCTGGAGACGGGGATGGTGGGGAAGAGTGCCGACTTTGTGGTAGAGGCCATCGGCACGGAGGTGGGAACACTCGGTACGTCCCAACCACACAACGACACCGAGGACCAATCAGAAACACTCACCTGTATTTATTTAACCAGTGTTTCTCTTGTGAAGCACTATCTCGCACCCAGCGACGCAACTGCCTTTGCTAGTTTGAGACCGACCCAGTTGTCAGTTTCCCGTCCAGCACCCACGTCGCTTAAACAACAAATGCACCTGCACCCATCTGTGGCCCATGGCTGGTCTTACAGGGAGGTGTGTTCAGGTGCATTCTGGGCGTGCTGGTCTTACAGGGAGGTGTGTTCAGGTGCATTCTGGGCGTATTACTATCTTGAGGCAGTGGGAAGTGATTTCACCATTGACCAACAAAAACCTGGTCTAAAGTCAATAACGCAGCATTTCATTGTTATTTTAACAGAGCATTAGTACAATGCTCCTAGGCTCGTGCACAGCACGTGCACACTATGCTTGTTACACACACACACACACACACACACACACACACACACACACACGCAGAAGATTACAAATAAAAATATTACGGTGCTAATCCTCCATCATAACAGCAATGCTCCAAGGTCCAAACGCGCCTGGCTTTTAAAGGGAATGGGAGATGATCTCTGATTGGTTGATTGCATGTTACGCCCAGAACACACCTCTGATTAATGAAGACACTAAGTCCAACCCTTTAGAACCATGACCCGGCACACGGACCCTTTTAGGACACGCCCTAAACGCACCTGCACCAGGAGCTTCACGCCGTGACCTCAGATCGTTAAAATAGGACCCTTTGTCTGTAAAAGGTGTATTAAGGCATGTCACCGGCGGTCTGCAGGTTTCTCCATCGAGGGTCCGTCTCAGGCGAAGATCGAGTGTGACGATAAAGGTGACGGGTCGTGTGATGTTCGATACTGGCCGACCGAACCAGGCGACTACGCCGTGCACGTCATCTGTGATGACGAAGACATTAAGGACAGTCCCTTCATGGCTCACATCCTCCCTGCCGCCAACGACGTCTTCCCCGAAAATGTGAGAACTACTCTCTACTGCTGTCTCTCTACGTACTACTCTCTACTGCTGTCTCTCTACATACTACTCTCTACTGCTGTCTCTCTACATACTACTCTCTACTGCTGTCTCTCTACATACTACTCTCTACTGCTGTCTCTCTACATACTACTCTCTACTGTTGTCTCTCTTCATACTACTCTCTACTGCTGTCTCTCTACATACTACTCTCTACTGCTGTCTCTCTACATACTACTCTCTACTGTTGTCTCTCTTCATACTACTCTCTACTGCTGTCTCTCTACATACTACTCTCTACTGCTGTCTCTCTACATACTACTCTCTACTGTTGTCTCTCTTCATACTACTCTCTACTGCTGTCTCTCTACATACTACTCTCTACTGCTGTCTCTCTACATACTACTCTCTACATACTACTCTCTACTGCTGTCTCTCTACATACTACTCTCTACATACTACTCTCTACTGCTGTCTCTCTACATACTACTCTCTACTGCTGTCTCTCTACATACTACTCTCTACTGTTGTCTCTCTTCATACTACTCTCTACTGCTGTCTCTCTACATACTACTCTCTACTGCTGTCTCTCTACATACTACTCTCTACTGCTGTCTCTTCATACTACTCTCTACTGCTGTCTCTCTACATACTACTCTCTACTGTTGTCTCTCTACATACTACTCTCTACTGCTGTCTCTCTACATACTACTCTCTACTGCTGTCTCTCTACATACTACTCTCTACTGCTGTCTCTCTACATACTACTCTCTACTGTTGTCTCTCTACATACTACTCTCTACTGCTGTCTCTCTACATACTACTCTCTACTGTTGTCTCTCTACATACTACTCTCTACTGTTGTCTCTCTACATACTACTCTCTACTGTTGTCTCTCTACATACTACTCTCTACTGCTGTCTCTCTACATACTACTCTCTACCATTGTCTCTCTGCATACATAGCTGCAGCTGGGCTGTCATATACTCCATTGTGCAGACATGCTTTACTTTCTGTAGCCATTGAGCAGCCGTTGGAGGGCTCACAATGTTTTGCTGTTAATCATGTTGCATGTTTGATATTTCTCTTCAGGTTAAGTGTTACGGTCCCGGTCTGGAGCCGCTCGGCTGCATCGTCAACAAACCCGCAGACTTCACCATCGACACGGACGGAGCCGGCAGAGGAGAGCTGAAGCTCTACGCTCAGGTAAACGCTCACAGATTCAGTCATGTTGCTTTCTCTGATGCTGATGTGTTTGCGTCTTTTCTTTTCCTTTTTATAGCTTTTTCATCAACTTTTTGTGGCCTTCTGTTGCCAAATGTATTAAAAAAAACTTCTCTGGGTTGTTATAGATTAGATATAGATATAGATATCTCCAAACGAATCACAATCATCTCGGGCGGCGCTAAGCTCCGGACGCAGCAACGCAGACTTTTTTCTCTAAATATTTCAACTTTTTTCTTTTAAATATTTTGACTTTTTACTTAAAATATTTTGACTTTTTTTCTTTAAATATTTTGACTTTTTTTTCTTTAAATATTTAAACTTTTTACTTAAAATATTTTGACTTTTTACTTAAAATATTTTGACTTTATTCTCTTAAAATATTTCGACTTCTTTTTCTTAAAATATTTTGACTTTTTACTTAAAATATTTCGACTTCTTTTTCTTAAAATATTTAGACTTTTTTTCTCTCCACCTATTTTGTGCTCTTGACACAATACAGTAACGTGAGTAACGTCAAACCTGATTGGCTCTTACCAGTGTATCTTCGTGTGTACTTCGTCCACAGAAATCCCACCAGTCAGTCCTAAAACGTCCCAGTTAGAGAGGAAATGTCCTAAATATATTCTTTATAAATCTTTAAAATCATTCCCTGAAAGAACCGAGCAGGTCTGACTTGTTGCTCCGTCCAAATGTTCTTCAGAACTGGATATTTTCAGCGTATAGCTCGCTGGCCTCGAGGTTGTTGTTGATTCCTGAAGAGAACAGAGTTTGAGAACACACAGAGAGGAAGGTTTCTCCCTGAAATGTACGTTGATCCAGACTAATTGGAGATATGTGAAATGTGTGTTTGTGCTTTCAGGATGCCGAGGGTTTCCCCATTGACATCCAGATCACTGATAACGGAGACAGCACCTTCTTCTGCGTTTACATTCCCACCAAACCTGTCAAACACACCATCATCATCACCTGGGGAGAGGTCAACGTTCCCAACAGCCCCTTCAGGGTAAAGACCCAACACACACACACACACACACACACACGCTGCACGCACGCACACACACTGCACACACGCACACACACACGCCGCACGCACGCACAGACAGACAGACAGACACGTATACTTATAGTGCGTTTCACTATCTTTGTGGGGACCCGTCATTGACATAATGCATTCCCTAGCCCCTTACCCTAACCTTAACCATCACAACTAAATGCCTAACCTTAACCCTTACCCTCACCCTAACCATAACCTAATTCTAACCCTAATCCTAAAACCAAGTCTTAACCCTCAAACAGACCTTTAACCTTGTGGGCTCCAGCATTTTGGCCCCACAAGGCTGGTTGGACCCCACAAGTATACTGGACTCTTGGTTTTTGGACCCCACGAATATAGTTAAACGAGAACACACATACTGAGACAGACAGACAGACAGACTTCATGTCTGTTGGTAGGGAAACTTAGACTGAGTCTGTGAACCCACAGCTGTGCTGTAACTTGAATGCTGGACTCAGTAAACTTTTCGTCTCAGATTGATCCTTGTCTTCTGGGAAACTTAAGCCCGAAATAAAGAAGGCGCAGGAATTAATTAACTGGAGTCAGATTAGACTGGCCTCAGGGCCTTATTTTGGACATAATTCCCACAGTATTCCGTGTGAATGATGGTTGTCCTTCTCTGCTCCAGGTGCTGATCGGAGAGGGCAGCCATCCAGAGAACGTGAAAGTTTACGGTCCGGGTGTGGAGAAGACGGGACTGAAGGCCAACGAGCCGACATACTTCACCGTGGACTGCAGCGAGGCTGGACAGGGTTGGACACGACTTCATACACCATGTTATAATGGGGGGGTGTGGTGAATTATCAAGCATTGACTTGAATTACATTAGATTAGACTCAACTTTATCGTCATTGTGCAAGTACAAAGACAACGAAATGCAGTTTGCTTCCAACCAGAAGTGCAAAAAGAGTATATAAGTGCAATGTGATATACAAAGTATAGACAGGACAAGAAATATAGACAGTAGTGTACAGTTGGTTTACAGAAGGTGGTTTTGAGTAATATAAATTAAATATAAGTATGTGCATGGCTGCAGGGTTTGGAGGGTGGGGGGGCTTGTTATATTTCCTTTTCAAAGCGCTGTCAAAGCTGCTGAAGTCTGGTTGCGTTTCTCCAAAAAGTAGAATCTGTCTCAACTTTATTACAGATGAATATTGGCCTCCAGCTCGTTTGCATGTTTGCTCGTTTGCAAGTCTAAAGGTAAAATAAATGTTACAGATTCGGTTCATCGTTGCAGAAACTACATTTGTTTCCAGTATGTAAGAATATATGGACGTAGATGCATTTGTAGGATGCGTTGTGATCTGAAGTGAGTTTGTGACGACGTGTTGATGCCTGCAGGTGACGTCAGCATCGGGATCAAGTGTGCGCCGGGCGTGGTCGGTCCAGCGGAGGCCGACATCGACTTTGACATCATCAAGAATGACAACGACACGTTCACGGTGAAGTACACGCCTCCGGGAGCCGGGCAGTACACCATCATGGTGCTGTTCGCCGATCAGGTGAGTCTGGAAACCTTCCTGTAATCAGCTCAACAACATTGGGGTTAATTTTCTCCATGAGGCTTTAGATCTCAGGGGTCACCTGCCAACGGACTCCGGTCCAAAACCGGACCGCAAGAGGCTTCCCGTCGGACCGCGAAGCCTTTTGACACAACTGGGAAATATATATAAATTGATGGGCCCTCTTTTAACGATTGTTTTAAGAGTCGATCTCAGAATGCGAATATATATATATATATATATATATATATATATATATATATATATATCTCTGTCACCGGTGGAGTTAAGGTGTAGAGCCCCTGGTTATAGTATATATCTTGGTCACCGGTGGAGTTAAGGTGTAGAGCCCCTGGTTATAGTATATATCTTGGTCACCGGTGGAGTTAAGGTGTAGAGCCCCTGGTTATAGTATATATCTTGGTCACCGGTGGAGTTAAGGTGTAGAGCCCCTGGTTATAGTATATATCTTGGTCACCGGTGGAGTTAAGGTGTAGAGCCCCTGGTTATAGTATATATCTTGGTCACCGGTGGAGTTAAGGCGTAGAGCCCCTGGTTATAGTATATATCTTGGTCACCGGTGGAGTTAAGGTGTAGAGCCCCTGGTTATAGTATATATCTTGGTCACCGGTGGAGTTAAGGTGTAGAGCCCCTGGTGATACTTGGAGCAAAGTCTCATGTTGTGTCGAGACTTCTTAGTGTTTAAAAATAGCTATTTTGAGGCTAGCATAGTAGTGCCCCTAGCACTCCCATTCAAAAGGCCATTTGACGGGCGCCCTGATAGCCCATTTGGTAGGGCAGGCGCCCATATATAGAGGTTTACTCCTCGACGTAGTGAGCCGCGGGTTCGATTCCGACCTGCGACCCTTTGCTGCATGTCATTCCCCCTCTCTCTCCCCTTCCATTTCTTCAGCTGTCTTGTCAATAAAAGCCTAAAAATGCCCAGAAAAATAATTTTAAAAATAAATAAATAATAATAATAATTCCATAAAAAGAATTTTGGCGAGAGTTACGCTTTAAGAAAGTAAGCGGTCACTGTTGAGCTCTATTAAACGAGACGTTAGCAAACCTCTTATCTTTGATGTTATAACAGGAAATTCCCATCAGCCCCTTCAGAATAAAGGTGGATCCTTCCCATGATGCAGCTAAAGTCCGTGCAGAGGGACCTGGACTCAGCAAGACAGGTAACTGATTTCAGATCATCTTCCTGTTCTGCACAGCACAAACTACTTCATGTGTGCGAACAAATTAAAGAGGAACTTCGGTATTTTTGAACCAGGACCCTGTCCGAAACATGGAGACATAGAGTCCAGGTTGGAAAATGTTGTGCTCTGGAAGTACTTACAGTAATGTGTTTACGAGTGAGTGATTCTCGCTGTCTAATGATTATAAACCACAGAAATGTAGTGATTTCCGCTCCTGAGGTAGTTCATTAGTGCTCGTAAACGTCTTTATTTGTGTGACCAAATGTACTGGCTTCTGCTCTGGAAATACATGGAGTAATTTGTGCTTTTGAATAACTTAATTATTGCCAGCTGTTGAAGTATTTAGGCTACTTCTCCACCGCTAAGTTTTGGTTTTTAAGCGTTTGAGTGTTGAGCAGGGGGGATGAGAGGGGGTAACGCCAGAGCAGGGGGGGGATGAGAGGGGGAGACGCCAGAGCAGGGGGAATGAGAGGGGGTAACGCCAGAGCAAGGGGGGATGAGAGGGGGTAACGCCAGAGCAAGGGGGGATGAGAGGGGGTAACGCCAGCGCAGGGGGAATGAGGGGTGGTAACGCCAGAGCAGGGGGAATGAGAGGGGGGACACCAGAGCAGGGGGGGATGAGAGGGGGAAACGCCAGAGCAGGGGGAATGAGAGGGGGAAATGCCAGAGCAGGGGGATGAGAGGGGGTACGCCAGAGCAGGGGGAATGAGAGGGGGGAACGCCAGAGCAGGGGGATGAGAGGGGGGAACGCCAGAGCAGGGGGAATGAGAGGGGGGAACGCCAGAGCAGGGGGAATGAGAGGGGGGAACGCCAGAGCAGGGGGAGATGAGAGGGGGAAACGCCAGAGCAGGGGGAATGAGAGGGGGGAACGCCAGAGCAGGGGGAATGAGAGGGGGGAACGTGGCACTACAGCTGTATAAACGGCTCCAGATTATTTGTCTGTCGGTGTGTTTTCTGTCTGCAGGAGTTGAAGTGGGCAAACCGACTCACTTCACCATCTTCACAAAGGGAGCCGGCAAAGCCAAACCGGAGGTTCATTTCACCGGCGCAGCGAAAGGCGAAGCCGTCCGAGACTTCGAGATCATCGACAACCACGACTACTCCTACACCGTCCGCTACACCGCCGTCCAGCAGGCGAGACGATTCTCTGACTCGCAGCGTTTATAACGAGCTGCAAAGTTTCATCCGTTATAAAACTTTTTGGCACTTTTTCGGACATATTTGGCGCTTTTCTTTGTTGTAAAAATTGTCAACATTTTTTGCCACTTTTTTTTTGACATTTTTGCCGTTTTTTAAAAATGTATTTAACATTTCTGTCACTGTTTTTTTTTTTAAATGTTTCAACTTTTTTTGACATTCCTCTCAACACGTTAAGAAACCAAAATAATGGGTTGTTGCAGCTTTAACTGGTGCTAACTGTAGTTGATGTCTCTTTCAGGGGAACATGTCCGTCACTGTGTGTCACGGCGGAGACCCCATCCCTAAGAGTCCCTTCAACATCAGCGTGGCCCCCCCGATGGACCTCAACAAGGTCAAAGTTCAGGGTTTGAACAACAGTGAGTACGGCTGCGTCCGCACTGATGGAAATAAGGAAACACTTATCAAACAGGAAGTCAAGTTCAGGTTGAGTTCAGACCAACAAATGTCCTGATCTGAAAAATGTACTTAGGGGAAAGTAGAACTTTTGTAGCTAGCTTTTGTATTCATGTTGTAACTTTTGTGTTGTATTGTTTGAAGCATTTTTGTTTGTGTCGTAGCATTTGTATGTGTGGTAACGTTAGATTAGTGGCTGGTAGATTGTAGCTAAAGACACAGGGTAATGTTAGCTCAGAGGCTGGTAGATTGTAGCTAAAGACACAGGGTAATGTTAGCTCAGAGGCTGGTAGATTGCAGCTAAAGACACAGAGTAACGTTAGCTCAGAGGCTGGTAGATTGCAGCTAAAGACACAGGGTAACGTTAGCTCAGAGGCTGGTAGATTGCAGCTAAAGACACAGGGTAACGTTAGCTCAGCGGCTGGTTTATTGCAGCTAAAGACACAGGATAACGTTAGCTCAGCGGCTGGTAGATTGCAGCTAAAGACACAGGGTAACGTTAGCTCAGCGGCTGTTGAACTGTCTCGGCCACCCTATGACTCGGCACTAACTAACTAACTGATTATGTCTTTGTTTGTGTGCGAATCGAAGAGGTGGACGTTGGGAAGGACGAGGAGTTCACCGCCTGTACTCGCGAGGCTGGAGGTCAGGGCAAACTGGACGTCAAGATCACCTCGCCGTCACGCCGACCAATCCCGTGCAAGGTGGAGTCGGGCACAGCCAATGAGGCGCACACAGTGAAGTACATTCCCCCCGAGGAAGGACAGTACAGAGTGGACGTCAGCTACGACGGAAACCCCATCCCAGGAAGTCCGTTCACGGTGGAGGGCGTCATGCCTCCCGACCCTTCAAAGGTGAGTGAACGTGTTGCTTACATCAGGGGTTTTCAAACTTTTTGTGTGTGGGCCACAATTTGTAATCAAGAATTTTCGCGGACCACCTCATAATACACAATAAAATATGTCTTAGTATTACAGTATTACAGTATTACATCTATACAGTAATTTAAATGTTATATCAATATACATATTCTTAATTTGTATGGTAATTTCCTGGTAAAATGAAGGTTAAACTATTTTATATTTTCTTTTTCTTTTCCACGGACCACCTGCAGTACCCTCACGGACCACTAGTTTGGGAATGACTGGCTTACATCATCCGGTTTAAAGGGATCTAAAATAAAAATCATAACAGCTATAGAGTTAAGTCTTTTTGCAGCAGTAAGCTAAGGCTTCTGTTTCACGTCATTACGCTCTACGCTCGCGATGATGTCATCACGTTACGTAACGACCGGTTTAAAATAGGCTGATAACTAGCGAGTATGCTCCCGTAAACACGTCCGATATTTCTATTTTTTTTTATTCATGAAAACATTTTTATACTTTTATTAATTATTATGGTTTATTGACTTACATAATCTTTCAGTTTAGGTTGTTCTGATTTTAGGGATATGATGCGTTTGAACAAATTCCAGGAAATGACATCACAATAAGCAGAAATACTCATTTATTTCTATCGCAGAGTTCAAAGGGTTAAAGACATTTTCCTGAAAGCTTCTTCTAAGATTTGACCCTGTGTCTAGGGATGCACGATATGATATTTTATTTTAAAATATTAAAATAAAAACAATTTTTAAAAGATTATAGTTTGATTTTTGCAAGGATTTATACAAAACAAAGACATTTTCTTTAGTCTGTACGATACGATTTGTAGTTTGACACATATTTTGCCTTTAACAAATATTGCGCCCCCCCCTGCGATTTGGATATTGCACTAGTCCATGTTATGATTTTGATAAAATTTAAATTAATTGTGCAGCCCTACCTGTGTCTCGTTTTTTCCGCCTGTTTCCCGTCCAGGTCCGAGCCTACGGTCCTGGACTTCAGGGGGGTGTTGTGGGTAAACCGGCGCCCTTCGCCATCGACACAAAGGGCGCCGGTACCGGCGGTCTGGGCCTGACGGTGGAGGGACCCTGCGAGGCCAAGATCGAATGCCAGGATAACGGTGACGGGTCTTGCTCCGTGTCCTACCTGCCCACCGAGCCCGGCGAGTACGCCATCAACATCCTGTTTGCAGAGCAGCACATCCCCGGCTCGCCCTTCAAGGCCGCGGTCCAGTCGGCGTTCGACCCCGGCAAGGTGACGGCCAGCGGACCGGGCCTGGAGCGAGGGAAGGTCAACGAGGACGGATCCTTCACGGTGGACTGCTCCAAAGCCGGCGAGGCGGAGCTCACCATTGAGATTGTCTCTGACTCCGGAG
>CM042331.1:32042552-32052552 GCA_023566125.1 Zingel zingel | reverse complement strand
GATGTTTTTTCCGACTTTTTTCCCGATGTTTTTGTTGCATTTTCCGACTTTTTTCCGAATTATTATTATTTTATTTATTTTATTTATTTTATTTTTTTTATTTTTTTTCAATGTTTTTTTCAATGTTTTTGTAGCTTTTTTCAACTACTTTTCCGATGTATTTATAGTATTTCCCGACTTTTTTCCCGATGTTTTTGTAGCTTTTTTGCCGCATTTTTCTTTAATGGCTAAGGTTCCTTTTTAGGGCTTCATGTCGCCCAAACTGATTTTTATTTTTTTTTTTCGACTTTTTTTCCCGATGTTTTTGTTGCATTTTCCAACTTTTTCCGATGTTTTTTTCGATGTTTTTGTAGCTTTTTTTCAACTACTTTTCTGATGTATTTGTAGTATTTCCCGACTTTTTTCCCGATGTTTTTTTTGTTTTCCCGATGTTTTTGTTGTTTTTTCTGACTTTTTTCCAAATTATTATTATTATTATTTTTTATTTTTTTTTTTTTCGATGTTTTTGTAGCTTTTTTCAACTACTTTTCTGATGTATTCGTAGCATTTCCCGACTTTTTTCCCGATGTTTTTGTAGCTTTTTTGCCGCATTTTTCTTTTATGTCGCCCAAACTGTGAGAGAGAAGACTTTATAAGGAATGCAGTAATACAGTCAAACATATTTGACTTTTTCAAAATAAAAGCATATCAATAACCTCTCCGTGTCCGGCTCTGAGTTTGACTCGCCCGTTCTAGAAAGTGCCGACCCAAGACACCGATTATATTTTTAATTTTGAAACTCTGGTTGCCCTTCAGGTGTGGCCGAGCCAATCAGCATCACCGACAACGGCGACAGTACTCACACGGCCAACTACACGCCTGCCAGCGACGGTCCGTACACGGTGTGCGTGAAGTATGCCGACCAGGAAGTCCCCCGCAGGTCAGTAGCCAACGCATCCACATCTCTTATTGCCAGTTAGATGGTTGATAAAGAATAAAAATTAAATAAACAAACAGTAAATACCAAAACAAACATACGTATAACTATTTAACTTTAAAGGGTAATCTCAATCCCACAGGAGTGAAAATGTTAAAGTGCTTCCTTGTGACTGAATATTATTCAAGTATTTCTCCAAACCGTGTCCTCTCAGTCCCTTTAAGATCAAGACGTTACCGGCCCACGATGCCAGTAAAGTCCGAGCCAGCGGTCCGGGTCTGAATGCGTCCGGAGTTCCCGCCAGTCTGCCCGTTGAGTTCACCATCGACGCCAGAGACGCCGGAGAGGGACTGCTCACCGTTCAGATCCTGGTGAGTCACCGATGAGTCCTGCCGTAGACGAGGCGGCTTTATTTCTACAGAACATTTCAGCAACAGACCCGGCCGGTGGTCGGGTCGGGCCGATATTAAGGTCGGACTCAGGCTCGGGCAGAGAATCTGAACTCTACAGCAGGCTCATCTTATGGGCCAACACGGCGGGGCTCTGGCACTAACGGCCCCCGTAGGACAGCCCTGGTTTCTCAATAAGTAGCAGTGTTTGTTTTGTTTTTAACTTTCTGTTTTGACTACATTTTAGATTTTTTATAGACTGCAACTCAACCGAGAGAGAACTGTTTGGATCGTTTCCAGTTTCTAAAAAGGGGTGATTCTTCTTTGCTTTTAATACTTTAGTATTAAAGAGTAAATTAAATTATTAAATTAGTTTAGGAAAGTCATCTTATTGAGTCAACCCAGGCTATATATATATATATATGCCCCTAATACTGTATCTGAAGTCTCTTTTATATAGACCTTAGTGGTCCCCTAATACTGTATCTGAAGTCTCTTTTATATAGACCTTAGTGGTCCCTAATACTGTATCTGAAGTCTCTTTATATAGACCTTAGTGGTCCCTAATACTGTATCTGAAGTCTCTTTATATAGGCCTTAGTGGTCCCCTAATACTGTATCTGAAGTCTCTTTATATAGACCTTAGTGGTCCCCTAATACTGTATCTGAAGTCTCTTTTATATAGACCTTAGTGGTCCCTAATACTGTATCTGAAGTCTCTTTATATAGACCTTAGTGGTCCCCTAATACTGTATCTGAAGTCTCTTTCCCAAAATTCAGCCTTGGTGCAGAATTCCAGCCACTAGAGCCAGTCCCACAATGAGCTTTCCTTAGGATGTGCCATTTCTGTGTCTGTAGCTTTAAATGCTATTGAGGAGGAGAGAGGGGGGGGGCAAGGTGGAGGGTGGGGGTGTGGCCTTGACCATCTGCCACTTTGCTCATTTGAAAGCCATGATGTCTCTCTCTCTCTCATGGGTGGCCCAAATTCTCTGGGCGGGCAAAGCAGAGAAAGGGGAGGTAACCTTTCCCCTTATGATGTCATAAAGGGAAGATTCCAGATCGGCCCATCTGAGCTTTCATTTTCTCAAAGGCAGAGCAGGATACCCAGGGCTCGGTTTACACCTATCACCATTTCTAGCCACTGGGGGCCCTTTAACTACATTTTCCTGATGATCCTTACAGACTTCTAGATAAGTAACATTTTCCATTACTTGTAACAGAGTATGTTTACAGTGTGGTGTTACTACTCTAACTGCAGTAAAGGATCTGAATACTTCTTCCAGTGCTGTTGTTGTCTTGCTGACTCTTTTCACCGCTGGGGGGTTTGTTACTTCCTGTTCAGGGTCCGGACGGCTGCAGGCGGGACGCCTCTCTGTTTGTGGAGGACTGGGGACGGAGGGTGTGGGAGACACAGATAGTAAAGAAAACCATCCTCTTCAGTATGAATAAGAGAGGCTGTGTAAGGCCTGCACTCTCTCCTCCATCACCCCCCCCCCCCCTCCATCACATCGCCTAACGCACATGTGTCAAACTCGAGGCCCGCGGGCCAAATCCGGCCCTCGCAGATTTATAATCTGGCCCGCATATCAATTTAGGTTCACAATACATTTTTCCCACCTAGTTTTTGTCGCTTTTTCTGACGTTGTTGTAATTTCTTTTGACAATTTGTAACTTTTTCCTGACTTCTTTAGGACTTTATGTCGACCAAACTATAGAATATAGTGGTCCCCTAATACTGTATCTGAAGTCTCTTTATATAGGCCTTAGTGGTCCCTAATACTGTATCTGAAGTCTCTTTATATAGGCCTTAGTGGTCCTCTAATACTGTATCTGAAGTCTCTTTTATATAGACCTTAGTGGTCCCCTAATACTGTATCTGAAGTCTATTTTATATAGACCTTAGTGGTCCCCTAATACTGTATCTGAAGTCTCTTTATATATAGACCTTAGTGGTCCCTAATACTGTATCTGAAGTCTCTTTATATAGACCTTAGTGGTCCTCTAATACTGTATCTGAAGTCTCTTTTATATAGACCTTAGTGGTCCCTAATACTGTATCTGAAGTCTCTTTATATAGGCCTTAGTGGTCCCCTAATACTGTATCTGAAGTCTCTTTTATATAGACCTTAGTGGTCCCTAATACTGTATCTGAAGTCTCTTTTATATAGACCTTAGTGGTCCCTAATACTGTATCTGAAGTCTCTTTATATAGGCCTTAGTGGTCCCCTAATACTGTATCTGAAGTCTCTATATAGGTCTTAGTGGTCCCCTAATACTGTATCTGAAGTCTCTTTTATATAGACCTTAGTGGTCCCCTAATACTGTATCTGAAGTCTCTTTTATATAGACCTTAGTGGTCCCCTAATACTGTATCTGAAGTCTCTTTATATAGGCCTTAGTGGTCCCCTAATACTGTATCTGAAGTCTCTTTATATAGACCTTAGTGGTCCCCTAATACTGTATCTGAAGTCTCTTTATATAGACCTTAGTGGTCCCCTAATACTGTATCTGAAGTCTCTTTTATATAGGCCTTAGTGGTCCCCTAATACTGTATCTGAAGTCTCTTTTATATAGACCTTAGTGGTCCCCTAATACTAAAGACTTCTTTAGGACTTTTTGACTTTTTTGATTAAATAAAAGCATATCAATAAAGAGAACATGTCTGGCCCTTGATGTGATTCTTATTTTGCAGTGTGGCCCTCTGGGAAGTTGAGTTTGACACTCCTGGTCTAACATCTCCCCCCCCTTCCAATCATAAAACAATCTTGTATACATATTACATATGTTTTCGTCTTTGTGAAGCACTTTGGTGCAAAGTTGTTTACTTTTAAAGTGCTATATAAATAAAAAACTCAAACTTAAAGGTGCTCTAAGCAATATCACGCGCTTTTTAGGCTACATTTTTTGTCACATACAGCAAATATCTCCTCACTATCTGCTAGCTGCCTGTCCCCTTAACACACTGTAAAAAATATATCCTCACTAGCTGCCTGTCCCCTTAACACACTGTAAAAAATATATCCTCACTATCTGCTAGCTGCCTGTCCCCTGAACACACTGTAAAAAAATATCTCACTATCTGCTAGCTGCCTGTCCCCTGAACACACTGTAAAAAATATCTCACTATCTGCCTGTCCCCTGAACACACTGTAAAAAATATCTCACTATCTGCTAGCTGCCTGTCCCCTGAACACACTGTAAAAAATATCTCACTATCTGCTAGCTGCCTGCCCCCTGAACACACTGTAAAAAAACATCTCACTATCCGCTAGCTGCCTGTCCCCTGAACACACTGTAAAAAAATATATCCTCACTAGCTGCCTGTCCCCTGAACACACTGTAAAAAATATATCCTCACTATCTGCTAGCTGCCTGCCCCCTGAACACACTGTAAAAAACGAGGTCTCTGTAGACAGCCCAGGCTCCACAAACTGCAACATAAACAAACTGTGCCAACCTGCACCACCAAACATAACAGAGTTGCAGCCAATAACCGACAAGAAGGATTTGGGGGTGGGGGTTGGGGGGTTAGTGCGCGGAAGCACGGAAGGGAGGGGGAGAGGACGGGATGAGGAGGAGGGAGGGGCGAGCTAGCCTCGTGTTCTTTGAAAATACTTCGAACATCAACATGAAGTAACGTCACCCAACATGGCTTAGAGCACCTTTAAATCTACCCCCCACCCCCACCCGTGGTCTACATGTGCACTGACCTCCATCAGTTTATGACGAGCTAACAGACAGATGCTAACAGACAGATGCTAACGGACAGATGCTAACGGACAGATGCTAACGGACAGATGCTAACGGACAGACGCTAACGGACAGACGCTAACCTCCTCTGCAGTGAGTAGAGTTAGGTCCTGTGTGATGTTGAACAGATTAATACACATGATGTGAACACTCTGAACACCACTGGTCTCATATTCAAGTTCAATTCAAGCAGACGTTATGTGTGTGTGTGTGTGTGTGTGTGTGTGTGTGTGTGTGTGTGTGTGTTCTCGTTTAACTGTATTTGTGGGGTCCAAAAACCAGGAGTCCAGTATACTTGTGGGGTCCGACCAGCTTTGTGGGGCCAAAATGCTGGAGCCCACAAGGTTAAAGGTCTGTTTGAGGGTTAAGACTTGGTTTTAGGATTAGGGTTAGAATTAGGTTATGGTTAGGGTGAGGGTAAGGGTTAAGGTTAGGCATCTAGTGGTGATGGTTAAGGTTAGGGTAAGGGGCTAGGGAATGCATTATGTCAATGACGGGTCCCCACAAAGATAGTGAATCGCATACTGTGTGTGTGTGTGTGTGCGTGTTCTTTTCCCCAGAATCGAGATATTTATTTTTTTACCAAATGACCTAAACATGTTCTCTTTCTACGGTAACGCTGACTACATCAAATCCGTTTCCAGCAAAACAGAAAATGCAGAATATCCATTTTATGTTGTTCTTTGCAAATGAAATATATGTCAGACTGACGGACTCCATGTTTTGTTTTATTCATTCAAACACACAGTTTGGGAAAGGCAAGAAATAGGCAAGAAAAATAACTTTAAACTTCATTGCAAATATTCCCATATTTTGAATTGATTTCAGATCATTTACTCATCATCAGGAGACCACTGATGGACAGTTATTTAAGCTGTTTATGTACTTTAAATATATTTAAATATATCCACTGACATCCTGTCCGTGTGTCTCCAGGATCCGGAGGGGAAACCCAAGAAGGCGAACATCCGGGACAACCGGGACGGGACGTACACGGTGTCCTACGTCCCGGACATGTCTGGACGTTACACCATCACCATCAAATACGGCGGAGACGAGATCCCGTACTCGCCGTACCGCATCCTGGCGCTGCCCACCGGAGATGCCAGCAAGTGTCTGGTCACAGGTCAGACTCCACCCACACTTTCTCTGGCAGCCAATCCAACTCATTCTCCCTCCCATCACGTAAGATACGGACGCTTGGTCAGGTGTCTTTGGCTTTGTTATTGACGCTAAAAGTCTCCTTCCTTCCTGTCTCTCTACGTACTACTCTCTACTGCTGTCTCTCTACATACTACTCTCTACTGTTGTCTTTCTACATACTACTCTCTACTGCTGTCGCTCTACATACTACTCTCTACTGTTGTCTTTCTACATACTACTCTCTACTGCTGTCGCTCTACATACTACTCTCTACTGTTGTCTTTCTACATACTACTCTCTACTGTTGTCTTTCTACATACTACTCTCTACTGCTGTCTCTACATACTACTCTCTACTGCTGTCTCTCTACATACTACTCTCTACTGTTGTCTTTCTACATACTACTCTCTACTGCTGTCGCTCTACATACTACTCTCTACTGCTCTCTCTACATACTACTCTCTACTGCTGTCGCTCTACATACTACTCTCTACTGCTCTCTCTACATACTACTCTCTACTGCTCTCTCTACATACTACTCTCTACTGCTCTCTCTACATACTACTCTCTACTGCTCTCTCTACATACTACTCTCTACTGCTTTCGCTCTACATACTACTCTCTACTGCTCTCTCTACATACTACTCGCTACTGCTCTCTCTACATACTACTCTCTACTGCTGTTGCTCGACATACTACTCTCTACTGCTGTTGCTCTACATACCACTCTCTACTGTTGTCTCTCTACATACTACTCTCTACTGCTGTCGCTCTACATACTACTCTCTACTGCTCTCTCTACACACTACTCTCTACTGCTCTCTCTACATACTACTCTCTACTGCTCTCTCTACATACTACTCTCTACTGCTCTCTCTACATACTACTCTCTACTGCTGTCGCTCTACATACTACTCTCTACTGCTCTCTCTACATACTACTCGCTACTGCTCTCTCTACATACTACTCTCTACTGCTGTTGCTCTACATACTACTCTCTACTGCTGTTGCTCTACATACCACTCTCTACTGCTGTCTCTCTACATACTACTCTCTACTGTTGTCTCTCTACATACTACTCTCTACTGCTGTCGCTCTACATACTACTCTCTACTGTTGTCTTTCTACATACTACTCTCTACTGTTGTCTTTCTACATACTACTCTCTACTGCTGTCTCTCTACATACTACTCTCTACTGCTGTCTCTCTACATACTACTCTCTACTGTTGTCTTTCTACATACTACTCTCTACTGCTGTCGCTCTACATACTACTCTCTACTGCTCTCTCTACATACTACTCTCTACTGCTGTCGCTCTACATACTACTCTCTACTGCTCTCTCTACATACTACTCTCTACTGCTCTCTCTACATACTACTCTCTACTGCTCTCTCTACATACTACTCTCTACTGCTCTCTCTACATACTACTCTCTACTGCTGTCGCTCTACATACTACTCTCTACTGCTCTCTCTACATACTACTCGCTACTGCTCTCTCTACATACTACTCTCTACTGCTGTTGCTCTACATACTACTCTCTACTGCTGTTGCTCTACATACCACTCTCTACTGTTGTCTCTCTACATACTACTCTCTACTGCTGTCGCTCTACATACTACTCTCTACTGCTCTCTCTACACACTACTCTCTACTGCTCTCTCTACATACTACTCTCTACTGCTCTCTCTACATACTACTCTCTACTGCTCTCTCTACATACTACTCTCTACTGCTGTCGCTCTACATACTACTCTCTACTGCTCTCTCTACATACTACTCGCTACTGCTCTCTCTACATACTACTCTCTACTGCTGTTGCTCTACATACTACTCTCTACTGCTGTTGCTCTACATACCACTCTCTACTGCTGTCTCTCTACATACTACTCTCTACTGTTGTCTCTCTACATACTACTCTCTACTGCTGTCTCTCTACATACCACTCTCTACTGTTGTCTCTACATACTACTCTCTACTGCTGTCTCTCTACATACCACTCTCTACTGTTGTCTCTACATACTACTCTCTACTGTTGTCTCTACATACTACTCTCTACTGCTGTCGCTCTACATACTACTCTCTATTGCTGTCTCTCTACATACTACTCTCTACTGCTGTCGCTCTACATACTACTCTCTACTGTTGTCTCTCTACGTAGTACTCTCTACTGCTGTCTCTCTACATACTACTCTCTACTGTTGTCTCTCTACATACTACTCTCTACTGTTGTCTCTCTACATACTACTCTCTACTGACGTCTCTCTACATACTACTCTCTACATACTACTCTCTACTGCTGTCTCTCTACATACTACTCTCTACTGTTGTCTCTCTACGTAGTACTCTCTACTGTTGTCTCTCTACATACTACTCTCTACTGACGTCTCTCTACATACTACTCTCTACATACTACTCTCTACTGCTGTCTCTCTACATACTACTCTCTACTGTTGTCTCTCTACGTAGTACTCTCTACTGCTGTCTCTCTACATACTACTCTCTACTGTTGTCTCTCTACATACTACTCTCTACTGTTGTCTCTCTACATACTACTCTCTACTGTTGTCTCTCTACATACTACTCTCTACTACTGTCTCTCTACATACTACTCTCTACTGTTGTCTCTCTACATACTACTCTACTGCTGTCTCTCTACATACTACTCTCAACTGCTGTCTCTCTACATACTACTCTCTACTGCTGTCTCTCTACATACTACTCTCTACTGCTGTCTCTCTTCATACTACTCTCTACTGCTGTCTCTCTACATACTACTCTCAACTGCTGTCTCTCTACATACTACTCTCTACTGTTGTCTCTCTACATACTACTCTCTACTGTTGTCTCTCTTCATACTACTCTCTACTGCTGTCTCTCTACATACTACTCTCTACTGCTGTCTCTCTTCATACTACTCTCTACTGTTGTCTCTCTACATACTACTCTCTACTGTTGTCTCTCTTCATACTACTCTCTACTGTTGTCTCTACATACTACTCTCTACTGTTGTCTCTACATACTACTCTCTACTGCTGTCTCTCTACATACTACTCTCTACTGCTGTCTCTCTACATACTACTCTCTACTGCTGTCGCTCTACATACTACTCTCTACTGCTGTCTCTCTACATACTACTCTCTACTGCTATCGCTCTACATACTACTCTCTACTGCTGTTGCTCTACATACTACTCTCTACTGTTGTCGCTCTACATACTACTCTCTACTGCTGTCTCTCTACATACTACTCTCTACTGCTGTCGCTCTACATACTACTCTCTACTGCTGTCTCTCTACATACTACTCTCTACTGCTGTCGCTCTACATACTACTCTCTACTGTTGTCTCTCTACGTAGTACTCTCTACTGCTGTCTCTCTACATACTACTCTCTACTGTTGTCTCTCTACATACTACTCTCTACTGTTGTCTCTCTACATACTACTCTCTACTGACGTCTCTCTACATACTACTCTCTACATACTACTCTCTACTGCTGTCTCTCTACATACTACTCTCTACTGTTGTCTCTCTACATACTACTCTCTACTGTTGTCTCTCTACATACTACTCTCTACTGCTGTCTCTCTACATACTACTCTCAACTGCTGTCTCTCTACATACTACTCTCTACTGTTGTCTCTCTACATACTACTCTCTACTGTTGTCTCTCTACGTAGTACTCTCTACTGTTGTCTCTCTACATACTACTCTCTACTACTGTCTCTCTACATACTACTCTCTACTGCTGTCTCTCTTCATACTACTTTCTACTGCTGTCTCTCTACATACTACTCT
>CM042331.1:32020052-32032552 GCA_023566125.1 Zingel zingel | reverse complement strand
TCCTCCTTATCTTTTGTTTATTTTATTAAAGGAATTGTATTAATTATTTTTATTTTGCTTATTTTATTTTATTAGTTTTTTTTCTATATTTTATTTATTTATTAATTTTAAATATTTATTTATTCATTATATTATAGGCCTATTTATTATGAGTGTTTTCTGTGTTGCAGGAAGTCCGCTGCAGTTCTACGTGGATGCCGTTAACAGCGGTCATGTGACGGCGTTCGGCCCCGGTCTGACTCACGGCACGGTGAACACACCGGCCGCCTTCACCATCGTCACTAAAGACGCCGGAGAAGGTACCGAGACCGTCACTACTCCGAGTGTTGCTTCATTAGGGAGCGCTGCAGAAAAGAGAGACAGCCGACGGCCTTCGGGCCCTTTTTTAACGATCTAAGCGCCTGGCGTAGGTGCGTTTAGGGCGTGTTGACTTCAGACCAGGTTTTTGTTGGTCAATGGTGCGATCACTTCCTGCTGCCTCAAGATAGCACTACGCCCAGAATGCACCTGAACACACCTCCCTGTAAGACCAGCACGCCCAGAATGCACCTGAACACACCTCCCTGTAAGACCAGCACGCCCAGAATGCACCTGAACACACCTCCCTGTAAGACCAGCACGCCCAGAATGCACCTGAACACACCTCCCTGTAAGACCAGCACGCCCAGAATGCACCTGAACACACCTCCCTGTAAGACCAGCACGCCCAGAATGCACCTGAACACACCTCCCTGTAAGACCAGCACGCCCAGAATGCACCTGAACACACCTCCCTGTAAGACCAGCACGCCCAGAATGCACCTGAACACACCTCCCTGTAAGACCAGCACGCCCAGAATGCACCTGAACACACCTCCCTGTAAGACCAGCACGCCCAGAATGCACCTGAACACACCTCCCTGTAAGACCAGCACGCCCAGAATGCACCTGAACACACCTCCCTGTAAGACCAGCACGCCCAGAATGCACCTGAACACACCTCCCTGTAAGACCAGCACGCCCAGAATGCACCTGAACACACCTCCCTGTAAGACCAGCACGCCCAGAATGCACCTGAACACACCTCCCTGTAAGACCAGCACGCCCAGAATGCACCTGAACACACCTCCCTGTAAGACCAGCACGCCCAGAATGCACCTGAACACACCTCCCTGTAAGACCAGCACGCCCAGAATGCACCTGAACACATCTCCCTGTAAGACCAGCACGTCCAGAATGCACCTGAACACACCTCCCTGTAAGACCAGCACGCCCAGAATGCACCTGAACACACCTCCCTGTAAGACCAGCACGCCCAGAATGCACCTGAACACACCTCCCTGTAAGACCAGCACGCCCAGAATGCACCTGAACACACCTCCCTGTAAGACCAGCACGCCCAGAATGCACCTGAACACACCTCCCTGTAAGACCAGCACGCCCAGAATGCACCTGAACACACCTCCCTGTAAGACCAGCACGCCCAGAATGCACCTGAACACACCTCCCTGTAAGACCAGCACGCCCAGAATGCACCTGAACACACCTCCCTGTAAGACCAGCACGCCCAGAATGCACCTGAACACACCTCCCTGTAAGACCAGCACGCCCAGAATGCACCTGAACACACCTCCCTGTAAGACCAGCACGCCCAGAATGCACCTGAACACACCTCCCTGTAAGACCAGCACGCCCAGAATGCACCTGAACACACCTCCCTGTAAGACCAGCACGCCCAGAATGCACCTGAACACACCTCCCTGTAAGACCAGCACGCCCAGAATGCACCTGAACACACCTCCCTGTAAGACCAGCACGTCCAGAATGCACCTGAACACACCTCCCTGTAAGACCAGCACGCCCAGAATGCACCTGAACACACCTCCCTGTAAGACCAGCACGCCCAGAATGCACCTGAACACACCTCCCTGTAAGACCAGCACGCCCAGAATGCACCTGAACACACCTCCCTGTAAGACCAGCACGCCCAGAATGCACCTGAACACACCTCCCTGTAAGACCAGCACGCCCAGAATGCACCTGAACACACCTCCCTGTAAGACCAGCACGCCCAGAATGCACCTGAACACACCTCCCTGTAAGACCAGCACGCCCAGAATGCACCTGAACACACCTCCCTGTAAGACCAGCACGCCCAGAATGCACCTGAACACACCTCCCTGTAAGACCAGCACGCCCAGAATGCACCTGAACACACCTCCCTGTAAGACCAGCACGCCCAGAATGCACCTGAACACACCTCCCTGTAAGACCAGCACGCCCAGAATGCACCTGAACACACCTCCCTGTAAGACCAGCACGCCCAGAATGCACCTGAACACACCTCCCTGTAAGACCAGCACGCCCAGAATGCACCTGAACACACCTCCCTGTAAGACCAGCACGCCCAGAATGCACCTGAACACACCTCCCTGTAAGACCAGCACGCCCAGAATGCACCTGAACACATCTCCCTGTAAGACCAGCACGCCCAGAATGCACCTGAACACACCTCCCTGTAAGACCAGCACGCCCAGAATGCACCTGAACACACCTCCCTGTAAGACCAGCACGCCCAGAATGCACCTGAACACATCTCCCTGTAAGACCAGCACGCCCAGAATGCACCTGAACACACCTCCCTGTAAGACCAGCACGCCCAGAATGCACCTGAACACACCTCCCTGTAAGACCAGCACGCCCAGAATGCACCTGAACACACCTCCCTGTAAGACCAGCACGCCCAGAATGCACCTGAACACACCTCCCTGTAAGACCAGCACGCCCAGAATGCACCTGAACACACCTCCCTGTAAGACCAGCACGCCCAGAATGCACCTGAACACACCTCCCTGTAAGACCAGCACGCCCAGAATGCACCTGAACACACCTCCCTGTAAGACCAGCACGCCCAGAATGCACCTGAACACACCTCCCTGTAAGACCAGCACGCCCAGAATGCACCTGAACACACCTCCCTGTAAGACCAGCACGCCCAGAATGCACCTGAACACACCTCCCTGTAAGACCAGCACGCCCAGAATGCACCTGAACACACCTCCCTGTAAGACCAGCACGCCCAGAATGCACCTGAACACACCTCCCTGTAAGACCAGCACGCCCAGAATGCACCTGAACACACCTCCCTGTAAGACCAGCACGCCCAGAATGCACCTGAACACACCTCCCTGTAAGACCAGCACGCCCAGAATGCACCTGAACACACCTCCCTGTAAGACCAGCACGCCCAGAATGCACCTGAACACATCTCCCTGTAAGACCAGCACGCCCAGAATGCACCTGAACACACCTCCCTGTAAGACCAGCACGCCCAGAATGCACCTGAACACACCTCCCTGTAAGACCAGCACGCCCAGAATGCACCTGAACACACCTCCCTGTAAGACCAGCACGCCCAGAATGCACCTGAACACACCTCCCTGTAAGACCAACACGCCCAGAATGCACCTGAACACACCTCCCTGTAAGACCAGCACGCCCAGAATGCACCTGAACACACCTCCCTGTAAGACCAGCACGCCCAGAATGCACCTGAACACATCTCCCTGTAAGACCAGCACGCCCAGAATGCACCTGAACACACCTCCCTGTAAGACCAGCACGCCCAGAATGCACCTGAACACACCTCCCTGTAAGACCAGCACGCCCAGAATGCACCTGAACACACCTCCCTGTAAGACCAGCACGCCCAGAATGCACCTGAACACACCTCCCTGTAAGACCAGCACGCCCAGAATGCACCTGAACACACCTCCCTGTAAGACCAGCACGCCCAGAATGCACCTGAACACACCTCCCTGTAAGACCAGCACGCCCAGAATGCACCTGAACACACCTCCCTGTAAGACCAGCACGCCCAGAATGCACCTGAACACACCTCCCTGTAAGACCAGCACGCCCAGAATGCACCTGAACACACCTCCCTGTAAGACCAGCACGCCCAGAATGCACCTGAACACACCTCCCTGTAAGACCAGCACGCCCAGAATGCACCTGAACACACCTCCCTGTAAGACCAGCACGCCCAGAATGCACCTGAACACACCTCCCTGTAAGACCAGCACGCCCAGAATGCACCTGAACACACCTCCCTGTAAGACCAGCACGCCCAGAATGCACCTGAACACACCTCCCTGTAAGACCAGCACGCCCAGAATGCACCTGAACACACCTCCCTGTAAGACCAGCACGCCCAGAATGCACCTGAACACATCTCCCTGTAAGACCAGCACGCCCAGAATGCACCTGAACACACCTCCCTGTAAGACCAGCACGCCCAGAATGCACCTGAACACACCTCCCTGTAAGACCAGCACGCCCATGGCCCACAGATGGGTGCAGGTGCATTTGCTGTTTAAACGACGTGGGCGCTGGACGGTCTTAAAATAGGAAAAACGTTTGCGTCGGCGTTTGCGTCGGCGTTTGCGCCTGCTGCGCCAGGTGCAGGATAGGGTTAGGGGGCCAAAAATCTTAAAAGAAGCATCATGAAGTTGAAAAAGGCGACAAAAAGTTCAGTGGAAAAAATATCGCCAAAAATGTTGAAAGAATCAACAAAAATGTTGGAAAAAAAACAGCAAAATGTTGTTTTTTAAAAGTCCTTTGTGTGTGTTCTCTGTCTGCAGGCGGACTGTCTCTGGCGGTGGAAGGGCCGTCTAAAGCCGAGATCAGCTGCAAAGACAACAAAGACGGGACGTGCACGGTGTCCTACCTGCCCACCGTCCCCGGAGACTACAACATCATCGTCAAGTTCGATGACAAACACATCCCCGGCAGCCCCTTCACCGCCAAGATCACCGGTACCATAACGCTTCTGCATAGATTATTATTCTAAGTGTCTGACAACATTATGAAAGGATCCCAACAGAGATAGACCTTTTAGTTACAGAGTAAGATCCTTTTAGTTTAACATGGAACAGCCCCGAAATCACCATCACCAAACTCCACCAGACTCCATGTAATCAGGACTTTTAGCGTGTATAGAGCCAGCATATCTCCACCAGACTCCATGTAAATAATCAGGACTTTTAGCGTGTATATAGCCAGCATATCTCCACCAGACTCCATGTAAATAATCAGGACTTTTAGCGTGTATAGAGCCAGCATATTTCCACCAGACTTCATGTAAATAATCAGGACTTTTAGGGTGTATAGAGCCAGCATATTTCCACCAGACTCCATGTAAATAATCAGGACTTTTATCAGCGTAAAACACACTTCATTCAAAGTGGACAGAAACTAAATAAAACTATCAAAAGCCGTCTTGGTTCATCTTTCCACTGTTCCAACAATCACCACTCTGGTTTGGTTGAAATAAAGCCTTAATTCACCCATTTACATGTGGAAATATGCTGGCTCTATACCCGCTAAAAGTCCTGATTATTTACATGGAGTCTGGTGGAAATATGCTGGCTCTATACACGCTAAAAGTCCTGATTATTTACATGGAGTCTGGTGGAAATATGCTGGCTCTATACACGCTAATAGTGCTGATTATTTACATGGAGTCTGGTGGAAATATGCTGGCTCTATACACGCTAATAGTGCTGATTATTTACATGGAGTCTGGTGGAGTTTGGTGATGGTGATTTGGGGGCTGTTTCATGTTAAACTAAAAGGATCTTACTCTTTTAATAGTTTGACATTATGTCATCTTATAGTCTATTCTGATTGGTTGATCTCCAGGTGATGACTCCATGAGGACGTCTCAGCTTAACGTCGGCACGGCGACAGACGTTTCCCTAAAGATCACGGAGACGGACCTGAGCAGTCTGACGGCGAGCATCAGAGCGCCATCTGGACACGAGGAGCCGTGCGTGCTGAAGAGGCTGCCCAACAGACACATCGGTGCGTTTGAGTTCATCACGACACAAAGGCTACGTTAACGTTCTCGGTTCGGCTGGAGCTCAAACTAACGTTAGCTAAGAGCTAGCTATAAGATGCTAACTTTGCTAACATGAAATGTGGCATCAATTAAAGTTTATTACACAATTACACAACGTTTTTTTTATTTTTTTATTTTATTATTATTAAATTATTAAATTATTTTATTATTATTATATAATTTTTAATTATAATAAATATAATAATATAATAATATATAATAATAATAATAAATATAATAAAATATATTTTTTAATTATTATTATTATTAATAATATTATTATTTATTATTATTATTAAATTATTAATTATTTTAGTTTTTAATTTAGTTATATATTAATATATAGCCTATATATTTTTTTTAATTACCTTATTTCTGTATTTTATTATATTTATTTTGTTCATTTAATTGTCTTGATTGTTTTTTTTATTTGTTTCATTGTTTATTTTCTTTTTTAAATACATTTTTATTTTAATTCATTTATTTATTAATTACATTTAAATTACAATTAATTAAAATATTTTTTTTTATATATTTTTATTTATTTATTTTAAATTTGTTTCATTGTTTATTATTATATTTTTTAATTTTTTTTATTTATTTATTTATTTAATGTTTTTTTAATTTTAATTTAATTTAATTGTGTTTCCATGAGTTGTGTCCCGTTCCCGTTCCTGAAGTTGTCCCTGTGCTTCTGCAGGGATCTCGTTCACGCCGAAGGAAGTCGGCGAGCACGTGGTGAGCGTGAAGAAGAGCGGGAAACACGTGACCAACAGCCCCTTTAAGATCATGGTCGGCCAATCAGAGATCGGAGACGCCAGCAAGGTGAAGGTCTACGGCCAGGGATTGGTGGAGGGACACACCTTCGAGGTCGCCGAGTTCATCGTCGACACCCGGAACGCAGGTACGCACGAGAGGGAGGAGAGAGGGGGGGGAGAGGGGGAGAGAGGGAGGAGAGAGGGGGAGAGAGGGAGGAGAGAGGGAGGAGAGAGGGAGGGGAGAGGGAGGGGAGAGGGGGGGAGAGAGGGAGGAGAGAGGGGGGAGAGAGGGGGGAGGAGAGAGAGGGGGGAGAGAGGGAGAAGAGAGGGAGGAGAGAGGGGGGAGAGAGGGGGGGAGAGAGGGAGGAGAGAGGGGGGAGAGAGGGAGAGAGGGAGGAGAGAGGGGGGAGAGAGGGAGGAGAGAGGGGGGGAGAGAGGGGGGAGAGAGGGAGGAGAGAGGGAGGGAGAGAGGGGGAAGGGAGGGAGGAGAGAGGGGGGGAGAGAGGGAGGAGAGAGGGAGGGGAGAGGGGGGAGAGAGGGAGGAGAGAGGGAGGAGAGAGAGGGGGGAGAGAGGGGGGAGAGGGAGGAGAGAGGGAGGGGAGAGAGGGGGGAGAGAGGGAGGAGAGAGGGGGGAGAGAGGGAGTGAGGAGAGAGGGGGGAGAGAGGGAGGAGAGAGGGGGGAGAGAGGGAGTGAGGAGAGAGGGGAGAGGGAGTGAGGAGAGAGGGGGGAGAGAGGGAGGAGAGAGGGGGGAGAGAGGGAGGAGAGAGGGAGGAGAGAGAGGGGGGAGAGAGCGAGGAGAGAGGGGGGAGAGAGGGAGGAGAGAGGGGGGAGAGAGGGAGGAGAGAGGGAGTGAGGAGAGAGGGGGGAGAGAGGGGGGAGAGAGGGGGGAGAGAGGGAGGAGAGAGGGGGGAGAGAGGGAGTGAGGAGAGAGGGGAGAGGGAGTGAGGAGAGGGGGGGAGAGAGGGAGGAGTGAGGGGGGAGAGAGGGAGTGAGGAGAGAGGGGGGAGAGAGGGGGGAGAGAGGGAGGAGTGAGGGGGGAGAGAGGGAGTGAGGAGAGAGGGAGTGAGGAGAGAGGGGGGGAGAGAGGGGGGAGAGAGGGAGGAGAGAGGGAGGAGAGAGGGAGGAGCCATAGACTGTTGAGCGGTATCTGACTGTGACGTTAGCTGAGAGTTGGCACCGCTGATCACCCTCTACGTTACGTTACGTCATCACAGCCACGCCCTGAAACACCCCCCGCTTTATCGCCGATTTTAAAGTCAACGAGACCGTAATTCACTGAATGAACCTCGTTCTGTGTTGCAGGAGACTTGAAACTAGCGATTGAGACCAGAAACTCGTTATGAAAATGTTTACTGAGGTGATAAATCAAGTGAGAAGTGGGTCACTTTCTCACAGACTTCTACAGAACCCACACGTGTCTCCCCCTGCTGGCAGTCAGAGAGAATGCAGCTTTAAGGCACTTCCGCATTTGCAGTACCGAATGCTCTGTCCATGATCTTTAACTCTACCCCCCTCCCCCCCCCCCCCCCCCCCCCCCCCCAGGTTACGGCGGTCTGGGTCTGTCCATGATCTTTAACTCCCCCCCTCCCCCCCCCCACAGGTTACGGCGGTCTGGGTCTGTCCATGATCTTTAACTCTACCCCCCTCCCCCCCCCCCAGGTTACGGCGGTCTGGGTCTGTCCATGATCTTTAACTCTACCCCCCTCCCCCCCCCCCCAGGTTACGGCGGTCTGGGTCTGTCCATGATCTTTAACTCTACCCCCCTCCCCCCCCCCAGGTTACGGCGGTCTGGGTCTGTCCATGATCTTTAACTCTACCCCCCTCCCCCCCCCACAGGTTACGGCGGTCTGGGTCTGTCCATGATCTTTAACTCTACCCCCCCTCCCCCCCCCCCAGGTTACGGCGGTCTGGGTCTGTCCATGATCTTTAACTCTACCCCCCTCCCCCCCCCCCAGGTTACGGCGGTCTGGGTCTGTCCATGATCTTTAACTCTACCCCCCTCCCCCCCCCCCAGGTTACGGCGGTCTGGGTCTGTCCATGATCTTTAACTCTACCCCCCTCCCCCCCCCCCAGGTTACGGCGGTCTGGGTCTGTCCATCGAGGGTCCCAGTAAGGTGGACATTAACTGTGAGGACGTGGAGGACGGGACGTGTAAAGTCACGTTCTGTCCAACCGAACCGGGAAACTACATCATCAACATCAAGTTCGCTGACCAACACGTCCCAGGTACACACACACACACACACACACACACAGAGACACACACAGAGACACACACACACACACACACACACACAGAGACACACACACAGAGACACACACAGAGACACACACACACACACACACACACACACAGAGACACACACACACACACACAGAGACACACACACACACACACACACACACACACAGAGACACACACACAGAGACACACACAGAGACACACACACACACACACACACACACAGAGACACACACACACACACACAGAGACACACACACACACACACACACACACACACACACACACACACACACACACACACACAGAGACACACACACACACAGAGACACACACACACACAGAGACACACACACACACAGAGACACACACAGAGACACACACACACACACAGAGACACACACACACACACACACACACACACACACACACAGAGACACACACACACACACACACACACACACACACACACACACACAGAGACACACACACACACACACACACACACACACACACACACACACACAGAGACACACACACACACACACACACAGAGACACACACACACACACACACACAGAGACACACACACACACACACACACACAGAGACACACACACACACACACAGTCAATTAATAAATTGGAGTCAGATTTGACAGGCTTTAGGGCGCATGTGTCTAACTCGTGGCCCGCGGGCCAAATCTGGCCCCTCGCAGACTTTGATCGGCCCGCATATCGAGTTAGGCTCCCAATACATTTCGGCCCACCTAGTTTTAGTCACTTATGTCCACGTTTTTTTACGAGTTTGCCACATTTTTTCCGACGTTCGGCGTTTCTTTCTATCCTTTTTCAGCTTTTTCTTTTTAATGATGGCTGAGGAACTTCTTTTCTGACTTTTTTAGGAATTCATGTCGACCAAAACTGTAATTGAGAAGACTTTATTTTAAGACAGGCAATAATACAGACAAAGATATTTGACTTTTCTCCTAAATAAAAGCTTAAAGCATGTCAATAGACTCTACATGTCTGGCCCTGGGTGTGATTCTTATTTTCCAGTGCGGCCCTCTGGGAAGTTGAGTTTGTTGCCCCCCCCCCCCCCAGGGCCTCATTCTGGGACAGAAGACGTCGGTAAAATAACAGCAACGGTTTCTGGGTTTGTTTCTGTAACGTGAGACCGTTTGTGTCTTTACAGGAAGTCCGTTCACGGTGAAGGTGTTTGGAGAAGGCCGCATGAAGGAGAGCATCACCAGGAAACGCCAGGCGCCGTCCATCGCCACCGTGGGCAGCACCTGCGACCTCAACCTCAAGATCCCAGGTGAGCCGTGACATCACCGTTTCCACCTGTCCGCTCGCTTTCCTCCCTCCAAAAAGAGAGAAAGATTTAGCTTTCATTCATACTGCAATACACTACACACACCTCACACTATACGTAAATGGACTGTTTTTATATAGCTTTTCTAGTCTTAGCAACTACCCAAAGCTTTCACATAGTACAGGAACCATTGACACGCTGTGGCAGAGGCTGCCGTACAAGGTGCCACCTGCTCATCAAATAAACATTCATGGGACTGCAGGGCCAGGGATCGAACCACCAACCTTCCGATTAGCAGGCGACCGCTCTTCCACTGAGCCACAGCCGCCCAAGTGGGCATACTATATACTACACATACTGCACATACTACAGTATACATACTGCACATACTGCACATACTACAGGATACATACTGCACATACTGCACATACTACACATACTGCACATACTACAGGATACATACTGCACATACTGCACATACTGCACATACTACACATACTGCACATACTACAGGATACATACTGCACATACTGCACATACTGCACATACTACACATACTGCACATACTACAGGATACATACTGCACATACTACAGGATACATACTGCACATACTGCACATACTACAGTATACATACTACACATACTACAGGATACATACTGCACATACTACAGGATACATACTGCACATACTACAGGATACATACTGCACATACTACACATACTGCACATACTGCACATACTACAGGATACATACTACACATACTGCACATACTGCACATACTACAGGATACATACTGCACATACTACAGGATACATACTACACATACTGCACATACTGCACATACTACAGGATACATACTACACATACTGCACATACTGCACATACTACAGGATACATACTGCACATACTGCACATACTGCAGTATACATACTGCACATACTGCACATACTACAGGATACATACTGCACATACTACAGGATACATACTACACATACTACACATACTGCACATACTACAGGATACATACTGCACATACTACAGGATACATACTACACATACTACACATACTGCACATACTACAGGATACATACTACACATACTACACATACTGCACATACTACAGGATACATACTACACATACTACACATACTGCACATACTACACATACTGCACATACTACAGGATACATACTGCACATACTGCACATACTGCAGTATACATACTGCACATACTACAGGATACATACTACACATACTGCACATACTACACATACTGCACATACTGCACATACTGCAGTATACATACTGCACATACTGCACATACTGCACATACTACAGGATACATACTACACATACTACAGTATACATACTACACATACTGCACATACTGCACATACTACAGGATACATACTACACATACTACAGTATACATACTACACATACTGCACATACTGCACATACTGCACATACTACAGGATACATCTTTCATACATTCTGGGTAGCGTCTGCCTTTTAAAACATACAGCATTCACACCGAAATGTATTCAGAAAGTGCATTCTCTAGTTGTTAACTGTTCTGCAAACAAAAGACCGAGACAGATTCACACACACACACACACACACACGTTTGTTTCACTATCTTTGTGGGGACCCGTCATTGACATAATGCATTCCCTAGCCCCTTACCCTAACCTTAACCATCACCACTAGATGCCTAACCTTAACCCTTACCCTCACCCTAACCATAACCTAATTCTAACCCTAATCCTAAAACCAAGTCTTAACCCTCAAACAGACCTTTAACCTTGTGGGGTCCAGCATTTTAGCTCCACAAAGCTGGTCAGACCCCACAAGTATACTGGACTCCCGGTTTTTGGACCCCACGACTGTAGTTAAACAAGAACACACACACACACACACACACACACACACACACACACAATGTAATAAATGTCATCCTATTTTTAGGGAACTGGTTCCATCAGGTCTCGGCTCAGGAGCGTCTGACGCGGACGTTCACGCGCAGCAGCACGTACACGCGCACGGAGCGCACGGAGATCAGCAAGACGCGCGCCGGAGAAACCAAACGGGAGGTCCGCGTGGAGGAGAGCACGCAGGTGGGCGACCCCTTCAGGGACGTGTTCGGAGACTTCCTGGGACGAGACGGGCGCAGTGGCGGCTTCAGCAGCGGCCGCCCAGCGCCTCCGCTGCAGGACGGTGCGTTCATTCATTCATACAACAAGCACGTTTACAGTGTGTGTGTGTGTGTGTGTGTGTGTGTGTGTGTGTGTGTCTGTCTGTCT
>CM042331.1:31985052-32017552 GCA_023566125.1 Zingel zingel | reverse complement strand
CGGAAGGACGGATCCTGTGGAGTGGCCTACGTGGTCCAGGAGCCCGGTCAGTCTCGCGCTCACCTGCATTTCAATCCTTTTCATCACTTTGTTTGTCTTCGTCTCTTTTTTCATCGTTTTGACGTACGACATTCTTCACGTTTTTTAAATATTTTTTGTGAATTAAAAAAAAAAAAAGTCACATTTTTCCACATTTCATTCGTTTATTTCTACGTTTACGCTTTTTTGGAGAATCGAGTTCTTACTGATTACTGCCTCCAACCAAACTCTGCACAATATTTGAGGTATTTAAGAAAATATAAATGTATTCATTTAACTGTTAACTTGTATTTCCTCTAAATATATTTTTGTATTTTAAACAAACTGAATCTCCTAAAAAAATGAAGTTCAACAATATATAAAATATATTTATAATAATATAATAATAATATATTTATAATAATATATTTATAATATAATTATAATAATATAATAATAATATTTCGACATATTCAGTTTTTCTGACTAAAGACATTTAATCATTAATAATATAATTAAACCTTCTTATTCCCAGATACTTTATGGACTACAACTAACAACCAAACTGTAGTTTTAGACAACTTTAGGAACTTATTAATCCGTCAACCAACTTTTTTTATTTTTCTGGGTCAAAATTAAAAATTAAAAATATTTTGTTCGTCTTTTCTTGTCGATTCTTTTCTACGACTTTGACATTTTTGAATTTTTTCCGTCTTTAATCCCTGATTCAGACATTAACGACTTGTTTCTGTCTCCAGGTGACTACGAGGTTTCCATCAAGTTCAACGACGAACACATCCCCGACTCTCCGTTCATCGTCCCGGTCGCCACGCTGTCCGACGACGCTCGCCGCCTGACCATCTCCAGCCTGCAGGTGAGGACACATCGCTGCTGAAGCCTGACACCATCTCACATCTAAAGACGATCCTCTCACATCTAACGTTAAAGACTGTCACCATTTATAAAGACTGGGGATCTTGCAGTGTCACACGTTGCAAGACTACAACTACAACGAATTAACCAAGTCTCCCCAGACGGGAAAAAGACCGACTGGGACTGTTCTTCTTTCAGTCCCTCCAGGATTTCGCGATGTCGCGATCGTGCCAATTCACGCGAATTCAACCAATCACCGCAAAATTGGTGCGACTCGCAATTTTGACCAATCACCGCAACTTGTCCGCACATTTGACCAATAACCTGAAGTTTCCCGCAACTTCAACCAATCACAGCAGTCCCCACGTGCACTCTGAGAGCCGATTACCAATCGGGAGTGAGAACGGGGTTGATCATTTCCTTGATCACGTCTCTTACCAATTTCAGACGGTCCGATACATTTTAACATCAACGTAGACTTTAACGATTTAAAAGTCGCTGAAGTTGCTGCCTAAACAAACCGGGAACTATATTCTCAGACAGGCTTGCTGCAAAGCATATCACTCCGCCCAAGCTCTATATTCTTCCGCCTGAGAATATAGTTCCCGGTTTGTTTACGTTAGAAGACGGCTGTGTCTCTTGTGATCTTGTTATTCTACAAATCTACACAAAATGCGCAATCAATTAGTAAGTTGACATCAAATGTATATACATGGTATTTAGGCAAACTTTATTACAACGTTTGCACGGTAAGATGTCCAGACTAGTGCAACAGTAACTTTCATTCGTTTCGTTTTTTGCGTCCTGCATATGCGTCGACAATGGTGAGAGTCAGAGCTCTGAAAGAATATTTTTTTTACTAAAGCAGTATATAGAATCAGATGTATTACCTGCCACCATTTAGTTGTTTTGTGTTATTTAAAATATTTATAAAATATCTGGTCATGCCATGAAACAATGCAATTACCCGCTTCAGCCGCCCGCAAACTCGGCGCGTGGTTCCGACGCCCAGGAGCTGATCAGAACCCCACGAAGACTTGTTTAAGACTCGACAAACTGACTTATTGCATTAACAGCAACTTTGTTTTGCCTGTAAAATCTCAAATTACATTTCAATCAGGAGAGACTTCATTACCAAATATGAACATATTTATTGTATTGATCAACACAATGAATTGTATAATCTCTGGAGATTGAACTCCATCGAAACCATAGGCTATGTCATGAAGGGTAGATGAACCCAAACATATCCCCCGACCACTGGTGTAGTGGTTGTTGATAAGGTGGGTGTACTAATAGGTAGATGGGTAGGTTATGGAGGAGGAAGTGGGTATACTCTCCTATATATTCCATGGCTTTTTGGCTGTAAAAAGAGGAGGGTATACCCCGTATACTATACACTATATACCCACTATATATATATATATATATATATACCCACTATATATATACCCACTATATATACCCACTATATACCCATATATCACCACTGCCCCCGATGGGGCAGTGGTGATGGTGATGGTGGTGGTGGTGGTGGTGGTGGTGGTGGTGGTGGTGATGATGATGATGAAAGTGCACAGGAACCCATTGAGAGCCAAGCGCTGACGATAGCCAAAGAAGTGGGCGAGACTTCCCGTGGTTGAAGGGGAGGAGGCGGGACTCTGTTCCTGAAACAACAACTGACAACCACAGAGGAGAGAGCAGATTTAAAATGGGATGTCACGCTGTGATAGGCTCATAACAAATGTCCAAATGACTCTGATTGGTTTAACTAACGACACAGCTGAAACTAATTGACTACTGACAAGTGACATGCCAAAAACAGCTGATCAACTAGGAGTGATGAAGAAGAAATATGAAGTCTTCCTGTAAGAACTTACGCTGAGCTACATTAGTTTCATAATTTAAAAGCAGATTATTTTGCGTATGATCTGAATGTGCTTGTGTGGATAGAAGAAGCTTGACGCCTGAACGTGGCCTTAATGAGTCTCTTATTACAGGACACAGTAAGTCAAGTCTGTCCGTGTGTCTTTAGGAGAAGGGTCTGAAAGTTGGGCAGGAGGCGTCGTTCGCCGTCCAGCTGAACGGAGCCAGAGGGCTGATCGACGCCAAGATCCACACGCCATCAGGAGCCATCGAGGAGTGTTACATCACCGAGCTGGACAACGGTAAGTCCCTGTGTGTGTGTGTGTGTGTGTGTGTGTCTAAGTGTGTTTGTGTGTGTGTCTCTCTCTCTGTGTGTGTGTGTGTGTGTCTCTCTCTCTGTGTGTGTGTGTGTGTGTGTGTGTGTGTGTGTGTGTGTGTGTGTGTGTGTGTGTGTGTGTGAGCGTGTGCGTCTCTGTGTGTTTGTGTCTGTCTGTGTGCATGCACGTGTGTGTGTGCATGCACGTGTGTGTGCGTGTGTGTGTGTGTGTGTGTGTGTATGTATGGGCGCGCGCTCTACCACCTGAGCCTCCCGGGCGCCCTGTAACTGCTACCTTTAACTCTGTGATCCGTGTGTGTGAACAGACAAGCACGCTATCAGGTTCATCCCGAGGGAGAACGGAGTTCATTCTATCGACGTGCGTTTCAACGGCAGCCACGTCCCCGGCAGTCCCTTCAAGATCCGCGTCGGAGAACCGGGACAGGTCGGAGACCCCGGCATGGTGTCTGCCTTCGGACCGGGACTGGAGGGAGGAACCACAGGTAGACTCCAACATTAACCCCTTCATTTCCAAACCCTCAATAATAGGAATGAAGTAGGAAGGGCTGCACAATATATCGTTGTTTTTATCGCCATCGTGATTGTCGGTACCCGATCCGTTCTGCGCGTGCGCTGTTGTACGAGGATTCACGCCACTGCACGATCTGTTCCACGCTAGCCTCCACCGGGAAGCTAACGTTAGTTCAGCTAACAGCTAATTCGGCTGACAGCTAGGTGATTATAGCGGTCTGCCGTTAGCCTCCATAGGCAAGCTAACGTTAGTTTAGCTAACGGCTAATTCGGCTAACCACTAGCTGATTGTAGCGGTCTGCCGTTAGCCTCCACAGGCAAGCTAACTTTAGTTTAGCTAACAGCTAATTCGGCTAACCACTAGCTGATTGTAGCGGTCTGCCGTTAGCCTCCACAGGCAAGCTAACTTTAGTTTAGCTAACAGCTAACTCGGCTAACCGCTAGCTGAGACAGCATGTAAACTTTAAAAGACCCTCAAATAAGACTTGAGAATAACCGTTAGCATATATAGCAGCTGTTACGTCAGTTCTACTCGTGCTCATTTAAAATCCAATCACTCAACACTTGTCTTTGTTGTTATTACTGTAAAGTCTTAATGTAGCGGTAGCTGCTCTTCCCGTTAAGCTTGACTTAACGTTATTTTAGACTGAACCTAGCTGTTAGCTGAACTAACGTTAGCTTCCCGGTGGAGGCTAGCGTGGAACAGATCGGGCAGTGGCGTAAATCCTCGTACAACAGCGCATGAGCAGAACGGATCGTGCAGGCGGCGCGGACCGGGTCCTGATAACGATATCAACCGCACAATGAACACATCGAGGGAGGCTCTCTGAGATCTGCGTTAGTTGAAAGAAAATATCCGCAGAAAACTTAATTTTGAAATATTATTATTATTATAAATAATCTGTCATTCTGGTTTAGTTTGCCTTTTATATTCAACTCAACGTTCAATTTGTTCAATAAAAGAAAGTTAGAAATGATTTCCTTTCATTAGTTTTAAACCCAACGAGCAGTTTGTTGGATTTGATCAGAACTCTTTAATATCTGTTCATGGATCACGAGTTATATATAATATAATAATATTATTGTTAAGTTATATCGTTATCGCATATGATCCTGTAGGCTTTTTTTCTGCATTTTTGACGTTTTGGTCAAATTATTTGTCTTTTTTCAGCGTTTTATCATTTTCTTTCTGTTTTTGTCATTTAATTCAACGATTCCACTCTTTTTTTTTGACGTTTTTTTGTCATTATTTTAACATTTTTGGAGCTTTTTTCAACGTTTTTGATTTTTTGTTTCAGCATTTTTGTTAACTTGGACGTTTTTTCAACGTTATTTCTTTTTAAAAATGTCACCTTTGTTGTTGTTTTTGACTTCCTCATATCGTGCAGCCCTAGAAGTGGGTTTTAATCTGTGTGTGTATGTGTGTGTGTATGTGTGTGTGTATGTGTGTGTGTGTGTGTGTGTGTGTGTGTGTGTGTGTGTGTGTGTGTGTCGTTCTCCAGGTGTGGCGTCTGAGTTTGTTGTGAACACGTGTAACGCCGGATCCGGAGCTCTGTCCGTCACCATCGACGGGCCGTCCAAGGTGAAGATGGACTGCCAGGAGTGTCCCGAGGGATACACGGTCTCCTACACCCCCATGGCCCCCGGCAGCTACCTGATCTCCATTAAGTACGGTGGACCGCAACACATCGTAGGAAGCCCCTTCAAGGCCAAGGTGTCAGGTGGGTCGGCGTTATTAAGGCTGTCAGCCAATACTTTAAAGTCAAATACATAGGCGCCGATACAGGGCGTGCTCGGGAAAATACTGAGCACCCCCCATACTGAGCTCCATTCATTTAAAATAAAACATTGCAGTTGGTGCTAAGTGGAGCGTCTGTCATAGTGTGATTGGTTATGTCGCTGTCAGTCCCCTGCTCCATATCCTATCCACCAATCACAGCGTCGCTTGGATGAAAACGCCTCAATATTTGGTAGCTTTGTGGGCCTAGGAGGTCAATTGCCTGTTTTTACTGTGTGGACTGTGTGTTATCTTCATGTAACATCGAGAGCCAGGCCTACTAACTCATGTTTAGGCCTAGGCTACTAGACCGGTGGCATTGATTCTTACGGCGCTTTTCCATCACCTGGTACCTGCTGGACTCGCCTCGCCTTTTTTGGTTTTGCATTACGATAAAGAGTCCCTGGTACCTGCTAACAGGAACTTTATGTAGTACCTGCTAACAGGAACTTTATGTAGTACCTGCTAACAGGAACTTTATGTAGTACCACCTCCGTGGAGGTCCCAGCGAGCTGAGGCGATACCAAAAGGTGAGGTGAAAGCGACAGACGGGGGTCCTGAACTAACCCTATCTTTAACTAGTTCAGCCAGCTGTGTGTTTGCTGCCTCCAGCTTCATTAGAAACTAAATGTGTCTTCTGGCATCAACACACCTTCCACGTTCTGTGTGTGTGACGTTAGGTCACGCCAGGTTACTGCGGCGCCGCTTGTTTCCAGTCCTGCGGAGGCTCCAGGCAGAGCTTTCTCCGTAGCCTACGTACACACACACACGGCCGGCTCCACGCACACACCAGCGCACAAGTATAACCATCAGGCCACTTCCATCGGCTACGGAGAAAGCTCTGCCTGGAGCCTCCACAGAGCTGGAGAACAGGCTCAAGGGGCCTGATGGTTATACTTGTGCGCTGGTGTGTGTGTGGAGCCGGCGTATTTGACGACCAGCCACGCTGAGGCGGGACTACAATCTGCAACGGAGAACGGACGCACAGCGTGGCGAGGCGAGCAGGTACCATGTAATGGAAAAACGCCGTTAGTTTCCCACGAAGCTGATCGTGGTTACGTGTCAGTTCAACTTCTCATCTCCAGTCCTGTCTGTATCTGTGAGAAGTAGCGCTGTCCTGAGTTGAAAGACTACTTCACGGCTTTATTATCCAGTTAATAGGCGTGTGTGTTCGTGTCGGCCGCTGTCCAAGGTTCTGAAATGCAAAAAAAATGTGACTACTTTTTTTTTTTAAAGTCGTGCGCCCGTGAGTACCCACGGAGGAAAACCTATGGCGCCTAGGGTAAAATATATATACTCAAATTATAAAAAGAATCAGACATTTGAATATGAAAATGTATATTTGAATGTTGTGAGACAGCACTACCGCAGCTGTCTGTCTCACGCATTTCTTCCATGGGCTGCTGCTTCCTAAACGTCCCGCTCCCTGTCTGATGGAGTCGGTCGGTCATCAAGATGTTGATGATGTTTCTATCGTGCGGCTGTCGCTACCGGACGTAAACAAACAACAAGGGTGAAGAAGAAGACGGCACAAAGACACCATCGAAAAAGGCTGAATCTCATGTCTCTTATCTGATGTCTCCTTGCTTGAACCCGAAGTTGTTCTGGTCCTCCTTCTTGAAGCCGTCTCAAAGCTATTATTCGAGCGAGGAGGGAGGAGATATGAGCGATGATATAGAGAGCAGGCTTCCTGGAAGCCGTGCAGCTGAAGGAGTTGCTAACTCCTCCCAAACAGCTGGCGGATTCACGCGACACATCAGAGGAAAGGACGTCTCACGTCTAAAACACATTTCCTAGTTTCCTCTCTCACGTCGAGGATATAGACTACTCCAGCTAGACGTTAGATACGTCTGAGGTCCTTATATCACATCCACGTTTCCTCCCTTCCTCGCGTCTTTGTCCCTCCCAACGAGGAGGCACGGCAGAGACGCGAGGAAGGGAGGCAAGTGGAGGAAACGTGGCTGTGATATAAGGACCTCAGACGTATCTAACGTCTAGCTGGAGTAGTCTATATTCTTGACGTTTCACTTCTGGGATTGCTCCGTTGCCGCCAGAAAATCCGGCAGATTTCCCTCATTTAGGCCGGAGATATAAACGTAGCGGTGAACGTGGTACTCACTGCGCCTGTCACGATAACACATTTTGCTTTTTCATCTAATATAATGATAACGGCAGAATAATGCAGGTACACCTTTTCAAAGATCAATACATTTTTCTTTCTAAAGAATATTTAACACTGGAACTGGAAGACATTTTAAATATCCACAATAGATGAACAAAAAATGATCGAGCGATTAATTAATTTGATGCATATGGCGACAGGCCTACGTAGCAGAGGAGATATGGCGAGAGAGGGATATGTGGCGTTCCTCGGAGATCAGCTGATGTTTTTCTTTGAATACGTCTGCAGGACCTCGTCTGTCCGGCGGCCACAGTCTGCACGAGACATCGTCTGTCGTCGTGGAGACCGTCTCCAAAGCAACGGCGATGGGAGGAGGAGCCTTCGCCTCCTTACCCAGGTTCTCGTCGGACGCCAGCAGCGTCGTGTCCAGAGGCGCCGGCCTGTCCAAGGCCTTCGTGGGTCAGAAGAACACGTTCACCGTGGACTGCAGCAAAGCAGGTCAGCAACACACACACACACACACACAGACACACACACACACACACACACACACACACACAGAGAGAGACACACACACAGAGACACACACACACAGAGACACACACACACAGAGACACACACACACACACACACACACACACACACACACACACACACACACACACACACACACACACAGGCTGATGTCTCTGGTCTCTTTCTTTAGGCACCAACATGCTGATGGTGGGCGTTCACGGGCCGAAGACGCCCTGCGAGGAAGTGTACGTCAAACACATGGGCAACAGGATGTACAACGTCACGTACACGGTCAAAGAGCAGGGCAGCTACATCCTCATCGTCAAGTGGGGGGACGAGAACGTCCCGGGCAGTCCCTTCCACGTCACCGTCCCCTAAAACTCAACTCTTCTTCTCTAACAGCTGTGTTAGAGACCGTTCCCTACTAGACTACGAAGTACACAAAAGGCTTATTTCTCTCAAATATTCTTCACAACTCTGTCTAAATCTGAGTTAAGCCCGGTTCACACGGGACGATTTTAAAATGGTCGGCCGATTGTCCGACCCTGAGAGACCCCACACACGGCGGTAAAAGATCCCGGGTCTAACAGTTCTGGTCGTACAGCGTGACGGCAACATCAACACATCACACACCAACCGATGTGACTCCCGAGCGTTCCCAGGTCAGACGGGACATCTCGCAAAATCCCTCGAGATCAAACGTGACTTCAGAGTAACCAATCACGGCGGACGAAGAGGATGCGGTGGCGATAGTTTGGAGTTTGTTTTTAACCGGAAAGAAACGTTATCAAAAGAAAAGGCAATGGTCAAAGAAGTGGAGACAGCGCGAGCGTGACCGGACTTTCTGGCGCGCCGTGCCGCCGGCTGTTTTGATTTTGTTTCCCGGGGCTTTCCTCGCTGCCTCGTCACCTGGCTTTCTGATTGGCTCCACGCCACAGTCCACAGGCTGCGTGCTCGTTGGTCCCCGGGGGACGCCACACACGAGGAGACATCGGCCCAAACAATCCAACATGTTGGATATCCCCGATTTGAGATGGGAGCGGTCCCGACGTCCTTCCGAGCAGACGAGAGCAGTCTTAACACACCGCACACGGCAGGAATATCTGATCAGATTATTCTACGATCATCTGATCAGATTATTCTACGATCATCTGATCAGATTATTCTACGATCATCTGATCAGATGATTCTACGATCATCTGATCAGATTATTCTACGATCATCTGATCAGATTATTCTACGATCATCTGATCAGATTATTCTACGATCATCTGATCAGATTATTCTACGATCATCTGATCAGGTTATTCTACGATCATCTGATCAGATTATTCTACGATCATCTGATCAGATTATTCTACGATCATCGGAGCATCCTGAAGATCGTCTGAAGGGGGGAATCGGGGCTAAGATCGGCCTAATTATCCCGCCGTGGGAACCAGGCTTTAGTGAACACGAGATAATCCATCCACCTCACAGCTGTGGCATATCAAGATGCTGATTAGCCAGCAGGATTATTGCACAGGTGTGCCAGATTTGTGAACAATATTTGAGAGAAATAAGCCTTTTGTGAACATAGAAAAAGTCTCAGATCTTTGAGTTCAGCTCATGAAAAATGGGGGCAAAGCCAAAAGTGTTGCGTTATAATTTTGTTCAGTGTAGTTCCCTTTATAAAGTGTTCAACATTTTGTAGCGGTGATCCAATTCTCCGCAGTTGATTTCATTGACTATATAGTCCACTGTAAGCCACGGAGCCTCTGCTGAATAGTCTCAGGAAGGAACTGGTTCTGGTGGAACATGGGGACGTTCAGAAGTAGTTCTAGTCAGAGGGACAGATAGTCTAGCTGTCTGGATTCACCCTGCAGAGATCTGAGGAGACAGACAGACAGACAGACAGACAGACAGGACCCTGCAGAGATCTGAGGAGACAGACAGACAGACAGACAGACAGACAGACAGACAGGACCCTGCAGAGATCTGAGGAGACAGACAGACAGACAGACAGACAGGACCCTGCAGAGATCTGAGGAGACAGACAGACAGACAGACAGGACCCTGCAGAGATCTGAGGAGACAGACAGACAGACAGACAGACAGGACCCTGCAGAGATCTGAGGAGACAGACAGACAGACAGACAGACAAGCTAGCTGTCTGGATTGACCCTGCAGAGATCTGAGGAGACAGACAGACAGACAGACAGACAGACAGGACCCTGCAGAGATCTGAGGAGACAGACAGACAGGACCCTGCAGAGATCTGAGGAGACAGACAGACAGACAGACAAGACCCTGCAGACATCTGAGGAGACAGACAGACAGACAGACCGACAGACAGACAGACAGACAGACAAGCTAGCTAGATTGACACTGCAGAGATCTGAGGAGACAGACAGACAGACAAGACCCTGCAGACATCTGAGGAGACAGACAGACAGACCGACCGACAGACAGACAGACAGACAGACAAGCTAGCTAGATTGACACTGCAGAGATCTGAGGAGACAGACAGACAGACAAGACCCTGCAGACATCTGAGGAGACAGACAGACAGACCGACCGACAGACAGACAGACAAGCTAGCTAGATTGACACTGCAGACATCTGAGGAGACAGACAGACAGACAGACAGACAGACAGACAAGCTAGCTGTCTGGATTGACCCTGCAGAGATCTGAGGAGACAGACAGACAGACAGACAGGACCCTGCAGAGATCTGAGGAGACAGACAGACAGGACCCTGCAGAGATCTGAGGAGACAGACAGACAGACAGACAAGACCCTGCAGAGATCTGAGGAGACAGACAGACAGACAGACAAGACCCTGCAGACATCTGAGGAGACAGACAGACAGACAGGACCCTGCAGAGATCTGAGGAGACTGATTGACAGACAGACAGACAAGACCCTGCAGAGATCTGAGGAGACTGATTGACAGACAGACAGACAGGACCCTGCAGAGATCTGAGGAGACAGACAGACAGACACAGATAGTCTAGCTAGCTGTCTGGATTGACCCTGCAGAGATCTGAGGAGACAGACAGACAGACAGACAGATAGTCTAGCTAGCTGTCTGGATTGACCCTGCAGAGATCTGAGGAGACAGACAGACAGACAGACAAGACCCTGCAGAGATCTGAGGAGACAGACAGACAGACAGACAAGACCCTGCAGACATCTGAGGAGACAGACAGACAGACAGACAGACAGACAGACAGTCTAGCTAGCTAGCTGTCTGGATTCACCCTGCAGAGATCTGAGGAGAGAGACAGACAGACAGACAGACAGACAGTCTAGCTAGCTGTCTGGATTGACCCTGCAGAGATCTGAGGAGACAGACAGACAGACAGACAAGACCCTGCAGACATCTGAGGAGACAGACAGACAGACAGACAGACAGACAGACAGTCTAGCTAGCTAGCTGTCTGGATTCACCCTGCAGAGATCTGAGGAGAGAGACAGACAGACAGACAGACAGACAGTCTAGCTAGCTGTCTGGATTGACCCTGCAGAGATCTGAGGAGACAGACAGACAGACAGACAGACAGACAGTCTAGCTAGCTGTCTGGATTGACCCTGCAGAGATCTGAGGAGCAGTTAACCAGAGTCCTCTTATTTGTGAAAATAGGCACGTGACCCGTTTCAACTCCACCCCTCAAACCTCAAATAATCAGAACTGGAATCGAAAGGAAGAATCAGAATTGTTAAAATCCAAAATCCCGGAAGTAGAACATCATGGATATATATATATATATATATATATATATATATATATATATATATATATATATATATATATATATATTTATCCATGATGTTCTATGTGAGGGAACGGTTTCCAACACAGCTAATCTTTTTGTGAAGTCAGCCTTTGGACGCGACCACTATGCGCTACCATCAAGACTTCTTCTGAATGTTTCTGGATTTTGCTGCAGATGTAAACGTGTAAACGTGTGTAGATCCAGTTTTTAACTTCTCAAAGTAGGATTGCTCAGCCGGGAAGAGAAGCGCCTGGCGTCTTCCCACAAACAAACGGAGGATCGGAGCTGTGACACTACGTCAAGAAGGAAGAACAAGAACCTCTTTGCTTTAGATTTCTATTTATTCTCAGATCTTTGTCCCGCATTTCATTTTCTTTGACAGAAAATGGTCTCCGTGTTGCCGGAGAGCAGGCGGCGGAGACAGAACGTGAAGAGTTAGTTTGTTTTTACCACGAGAAGACGTGCGGTGAAACAATCTGTCACATTGGGACGTTGCATCGTTCACAATAATCAACCCGAGTGACATTTTATAGGTTTTTTTTGTATGTATCAAAACTGGATGAATGAAATGAAGTTGAATTGAAATTGTTTGATATGTTAACCTTCAATCTGGCGAGATTGTGCAGGCATAATAAAAGTTTATTCGCTGACTTGCCACAGAATGACGCTGCTGATCGTCTGATTTCTTGACTCATTTTAAACGTTTTGATATTAATTACAAAAAAATACACATTTGAATGAAGCGGTTCCATAAATCACAGCAAGTGTTTGGTACATGCTCCCATTATGACTTCTTTCAACTCACCATACTATGACTTTGACTTTTTGGACATATTATACTATGACTTTTTTACTTTTTCGACATATTATACTATGACTTTTTTACTTTTTCGACATATTATACTATGACTTTTTTACTTTTTCGACATATACTATGACTTTTTGGACATATTATACTATGACTTTTTTACTTTTTTCGACATTATACTATGACTTTTTTACTTTTTCGACATATTATACTATGACTTTTTTACTTTTTCGACATATTATACTATGACTTTTTGACTTTTTGGACATATTATACTATGACTTTTTTCGACATATTATACTATGACTTTTTTACTTTTTCGACATACTATACTATGACTTTTTGGACATATTATACTATGACTTTTTTACTTTTTGGACATACTATACTATGACTTTTTTACTTTTTCGACATATTATACTATGACTTTTTTCGACATATTATACTATGACTTTTTTTTACTTTAAATTGAACGATGTTAACGTCAATCTGGCGAGATTTTGCAGCATAATACAAGTTTAGATTTACTCTGTTTTGATATAACTTGTGAAAAAATACAAAACTTGGCATATGATTGCGGTTACATAGTTTGATAAATCACAGGCAAATGTTCGATACACGCTCCTACTATGACGATGCTTTTCTGACTTTTTCGACATACCAGTTGTCAAACTCAAGGCCCGCGGGCCAAATCCGGCCCCTCACAAATTTTTATCCGGCCCGCATATCACTTTTTGGCTCGCCTAGTTGTGCACCAAACCAAAAAGACAGGAAACTGTTTTTCACAGTGTAATTACACGACACTGAAAGCAGATTTTAGGCAGATTTGCCGACTTTAAGACCCAGAAATTCCCCCAGAATCAGAGAGCTTTATATTCAGGCTGTGAGTAAAGAACTTTTTGCTTGCTTGTTAGGGCTTCATGTCGACCAAACTGTATAATACAGTCAAAGATATTTGACTTTTTTGATTAATTATATATTATTATATCAAGATGTGTACATATAGGATACATGTCTTTGTACCAAAAGTATTCAGGGTTCTGCTTGTAGTTCCTGCTGATGTCCACCAGAGGGCGCCATGACGACACTCACCAGCTCAGAGATGAAAACAAACTGGGGACTTCGGGTTAGTTGGATTGTTCTTTTGGGCATCTGGTAAGGATGCCCCCTGGGCGCCTCCCTAGGGAGGTGTTCCAGGCACGTCCAGCTGGGAGGAGGCCTCGGGGAAGACCCAGGACTAGGTGGAGGGACGTCCAGCTGGGAGGAGGCCTCGGGGAAGACCCAGGACTAGGTGGAGGGACGTCCAGCTGGGAGGAGGCCTCGGGGAAGACCCAGGACTAGGTGGAGGGACGTCCAGCTGGGAGGAGGCCTCGGGGAAGACCCAGGACTAGGTGGAGGGATTATATCTCCACCCTGGACTGGGAACGTCTCAGGACCCCCCCTTCAGAGCTGGTTAATGTGGTTCGGGAAAGGGAAGTTTGGGGTCCCCTGCTGGAGCTGCTGCCCCCGTGACCCGATACCGGATAAGGGGACGAAGATGGATGGATGATTGTTCTTTTTTTTGGTATTTCTCTCTAAAATAACAAATGACAACATTACCAATAATCATAAACATTATAATTCATCATGTCGTTGTTTGTTAACAATTAAAATAACTTTTAATTTCCCGTTTGTCACTGCTGGTTGTTATGAAGAGTTATTGCTCCTCTGGTCTCTGTTGTCAGAGTGTTTCTGGTTCTACAGGATTCTTCCTCCTCCTCCTCCTCCTCCTCCTCCTGGTGAAGCTGTAACAGGTTGGTTGTGTAGCTGTCAGAGACAAAGGTTTCCGTCGACACACGATAAGATGTCTCGGTGTCCCAGAGGTCTTCCAGGTCCAGCTGCAGCGTGAGAAACCCTCCAATCAGAGCAGTCCAGTACGTCAGTCTTTCACTTTTTCATTTTCATATTGTGTTGAGTTCAGGGAGCAGAGAGTCTGTCTGTTTTCTCTCCACGTTAGTTATCTGCTCAGCCAGCTGCTGGAACTTCACTCTGTGCTATTAGTACTTTTACTGCAGTAACATGTCTCTATACTTGCTTTCATCACAATAATTATCTTCTATTGATACATCTCTGCACCTGCATGGCGGAGGCTGGAGAGGGGGGGAGTTTGGGTTCTTCATTTTCTGTTGACAGCAAGTTTCACAGCAAACTCAAAGGTGAACAATTCAACACATCCACGTTCATACAGCCGGCCATTTGTCATGCTACTAGATTCTGTTGCTTTAGTTTGAATATCATAAAATATGAATATCACGGAATGGAAATGAATTATTTAAACGGCGCGTCATACAAGTGTTAATTGTTCCCTGACTCAGCCTCTCAGCAGCTTACGGACGTTTCAAAGAAGTGGCTCCACTTGTTCCTGTCCTCCATTATCTGACAGCGTGTTACTCTGCACAATCACAGCTTACACACAATGTAATGTTGCAGAGAATCAGCTGTCTCTGCTACTTCTACATCAAGTACATTTAGTGACAGAGTATTACTTCACCGTGTAGTATTCATAGTTTGGAGTACTTCTTCCACTGCGTCACTGAGTCTGTTTAACAATAAAGTTTGTTCATCACATTTAAAACATGTTGGAACTTGACGTGTGGAAAGTCCCTCGTGTTGCGTTCACGGGACAAAGACAAAGGAAGGACAAACACACACTGACAACCACCACAGTTACTTAGAGAGAAGAAACCAAGCTCTTATTGTGAAAGTCTGCTTCCTGACAGGTGAGGCTGTGACTCATCAGGAAACAGCTCACCTGAGTTCTTCTCCGTCGACATTTTGGACTGTTTGAGAAAGTGTAAGTTGCTGTTTGGTGCTTTAACAACACGGTAGTCTTTGGTCTCTTCAGGGTCCGTTTCTGGCTCTGTAGAGTTAAATATAATGTTTCTACTTCACTTCTTATTTCCTGAGAAAGTTTGGAGGACTTGTAACATTAACTACTACAGAGGAGGTTTGAAATACTTTGCCAGGTGTGTATACGTCTGTCTGTCTGTCTGTCCCAACCGGGACAACCCGGTCTCACGGCAGTTCGTGAAATGGTCACGTTATTTTTAATCTACTGATACTTCTTCACGGGGACGTTTTTGTCGTTTTTTTTTCATGGTGGCCAGCACGAAATGGTCTATACGGAGATTAACGGGGAAAGCAAACGCCACACCCCAGGGGAGGACGCCGGGAGACGGCCGCGGGGGACGCGTGACAATAACCGGACGGTTAACGGGGAAACAACGCGATCCCCAGCCTCCGGGTGAATGTCCACCACCCCAACCAACCTCCTTACGCGTGCTGTGACCACGACATGTGCTTCCCATTTAAATACATTAGTTCATATTTCCGTGGTGGCCACCACGAAGAAAAAGACAAAAACGTCCCTGTGAACACGTATCAATAGATTACATAACGTGACCATTTCACGTACTGCCGTGAGACTGGGCTGACCGGGAGGCTGCAGTCAGGAAACGTTACAGCTGTGTAGCTGAGATCTAAATGAAGGCTGAGTGTGAAGATGGGTGGGTGGGGGGGGTCCGAGCCTTTCTCCAACAGGACTCTGCTGTTTCCTCTGGGACCTTTCAGAATAAAATGTAGGGACCTAAACGCCTCCATTACTGCTGAGTGATGTGTGGGGGAGGATGCACAGGACAGAAAGGTGAGATTGATTGTCTTAATGGAGTCTTGTCTCCATTAGAGGACAGAAAGATGACATTAGTCCTGGAGTCTTTACGATGTTCCCGTTCTCCCAGAAAGAGAATGAATGACAGAGCAGGATGAGCAGAGAGCAGAAGTCATTCAGTGAAGAGCTTCAGACTTTACTTTCTGCTTGATAGCTTCTGCTTCTGGAGATTAAAAAGTGTCTTTAGAACCACCTTTACTTTACTTTTTTGCTGGTGTGTGTGTGTGTGTGTGTGTGTGTGTGTGTGTGTGTGTGTGTGTGTGTGTGTGTGTGTGTGTGTGTGTGTGAGAGACAGAACTGTCTTGAATGAGGACCAGTAATGTGCAGGGTAGGCGGGTAAATGGGGACGGGGGTGGGAGAGGTGGGCGGATGGTAGGGTGGGTCGGTATAATCAGTAATAAGTATTGAGAGAGGCATAGTATGTAAAAATAGAGATGAAATTGTTTTTTTTGTTTGTTTGTATTCTTTGTTGTTGTTTTACCTTTTATTTGATGTACTTCTTGGTACCTAATCATGATTACCCCAGAGACCAGACCCCGCTGAACCTGAACCTGGACCTGAACCTGAACCTGAACCTGGACCTGAATCCAGCTGTGTCTCCATGAAGAGTAACCGGTTCATGGAGACACCGCTACTTTTAAAAAAAGACCTGTAAGGGAGAGGCGAATAGAAATGGAGGAGAGGCTACTTCAAATGGAGGAGAGAGGATTGATGGAGAGACTTGAATGGCAGAAGGAGCGAATTGTGATGGAGAGGGAAATTGAAATGTTAAGAAGAAGATTGAGGTGAGTTGTGAACATCCAGCAAACTGGAAGGAGTCTCACTGGATGGAAATACGTCCCGTCTGGGTTGTTTAGGGTCAGTCTCATGCACACTCCTTCAAATAAAGTGTTTTTTGTTGAAAGGAATTATTGTAGTTGATGACTGAAATGAGAATATTTTTGCTAAATAATTTCCTGTCTCACTCAAAATATCTTTTTGTTTAGACAATATTTTGAAATATGTTTTGAATTATTTCAATTCTGATTTCAAAAGATATTTTTATTGAGTTTTGGACAGAAAGTAAAGCATTATTGGCATTTAATTATTAGGCCTACAGACATATTCATATTAACCCTCCTGTTGTCCTCGAGTCATATTTGACCCGTTTACAAAATCTTTCTATATCAGAACTAGGACAAAAGAACGTTGACAAAGTGACAAATGTTGGAAAAAGCTACAGAAACGCAGGGGAAAGAAATGGCCAAAAAGTTTATTTTAAATGTTGAAAAAAGTGACCAAACATCAGAAAAAGCAACAAAAAAATTGACAAATAAATAATGAAAATAAAAACGCCAAAAAGTGACAAAAGCATTGGAAAGAAAGTGACAAAAAAGTCATAAAATCGACATAATCGTAGGGAAAAGTGTCGGAAAAGAACAACAAAATGTTTAAATTTAGACTTTTAAAAACACAAAGTTGCAGGGTTAATATTATATTTGATGCAGGAAGACTTTACCTGAACATGTGACCCTCCAATGAATGTGTTTTTCTATCAGGACCCAGCAGAGACCAGACTCACCTGGACCTGGACCCAGCTGTTTGTCCTTCAAGAGCGACTGGTCCACTCATCGCCTCATTGACTTTAAAGGAGAGCAACCTTCTGCTGAAAAGAGGTACGCTGTTAATATTATAATATTACTGATTCATGTTTTTACTTTTATGTATCCAGAGAAGTATTCAGCATCTTTCTCCTTAACATCCATTTATATTCTCACATCTGAAAGTTGTCCAGTCAAACCAGTCTTCTACTCTTGACTTTAGGTAAACATTGGATCTGGTTTGGTCCAGTAGATTCTCTGGTGTTTCAGCTGTTTAACCCAGTTGTTTCGTATAGTATTATTGAACTTATTTGTGTTGATCTTGTTTTAGTTGCTGCTTGTATCCCCAACAGTTGTTGTGTCTGAATGCTAATAAGTGAATTCCCATCCCTGTTGGTCTTACTCTCTCTGTAACAGGGTCCATCAAAGACCAGACTCTGCTGAACCTGAACCCAGCTGTGTGTCCTTGAAGAGCGACTGGTCCACTCATCGCCTCATTGACTTTAAAGGTCAACAACCCTCTGCTGAAAAAAGGTACGCTGTTAATATTATAATATTACTGATTCATGTTTCAACTTTTATGTATCCAGAGAAGTTTTGAAATTTATTTTCAGCATCTTTCTTCTTCACATATATTTATATTCTCACATCTGAAAGCTGTCCAGTAAGACCAGTCTTCAACTGTAGATCTGAAGTTAATATTGGACCTGGTTTGATCCAATATTATCTGGTGTTTTAGCCCATTAAAAGTATTTTAAATCTCCAATAGCCATAGTGTAGGCTACAAATCATGAATGGCAAAATTCTTCCCAAATGTTCTTCTCCAACTGGGAATACCAGGGTGATGGTTGGGATGTATGTGCCTCAGAGTGCCACTTTCAGGGTAACTTCATCTGCACATCCCCCCTGGAGAACCAGCAACCCTTAAGTGTTTGGGTCACCTGGGTCAGGACACTATTTAACATGAGAAGACTTCTGCCATTTGACTCTGGACACTTAAGGCCAAGTTTCAGTGAGTGGGTTCCTGACCAGACCCCCCCCAAGTCTCCTGACCCAAATTGGTCAAAACGCAAAATTCCTCCAAAATGTGGGATCTGGGTTTGCCAATTGGATGTCAGATCAGAAGTCAATAAGGGGAAGCAAAGAAAAGTGAATCACTATTCAATAGTATCCTCAGTCCAGGTCAGCAGTTCTCCCCGACTACAAACAGGCCATCTAAGCTCTGCTTCCCCCTCCTGAGTCAGCTGATGGTTTGCAAAAATCATTTTGAGGCCAACAGAAGGTTTTTCATCATTGACTCCCCAAACTTCTTCTACCTACAAATGTTTGCTTCCATGACCACAGAAGCTGCAGACCTCCTGGCATCATGATACCACTCTTACCACTTCAGGAGTCCTTTAGGCCAACCATGTTGTAGCCCTTGTTTGCTTCTTAGTTCTTTCTGTTGATTCACAGTGTGACCTTTACCTTGTGTTTGTCTCTGTGTGGACAGACATGATGTGAGCTAATTCTTCCTGATTCCTCCACAGAGTGGACCAGGAGAGCTCAGAGGTTCCCAGTGGTCAGTCTGCCCAGCAGCATCAAACACACCTGGACTCTATATTTATGGTCTGTACATGTACAACAACCACTTTTACATCTATTCTGTTCACAATAATCTCCATGCTGCACTTTTCAGACCAGTGGATTGTCAGTCTGTCCAACATGGATCTGCTGTTTGCTTCCATGATTTCAGTTTGATTAAGTCATTCATATAATCTTCTGTTCCAGCTGCTGGAGGAGAACATCATCACTTTTGTGAAGAACGAGCTGAAGAAGGTCCAGAAGGACCTGAGTCCTGAATGCTCAGAGAGTCAGAGGAAGGGTGAGGATGAAGAGCAGAGGAGCAGCAGAGAGGCATTTCTGAAGATCACACTGCACTTCCTGAGGAGAATGAAGCAGGACGAGCTGGCTGACCGTCTGCAGAGCAGTAAGAGGATTTCTCTAAAGGAATAACTTGCTGGACTAATGAGATGTTTACTAATGTCTCCAGAGAACAAAATATGTTCCAAATTTCTTTACAAAATTACTTAATGAGCTTTTTTGTTCTGTATTCATTCAGGAAGTCTTGCTGCAGGTGGTAAGCGTAAACTCAAATCTAATCTAAACAAGAAGTTCCAGTGTGTGTTTGAGGGGATTGCTAAAGCAGGAAACCAAACCCTTCTGAATCAGATGTTCACAGAGATCTACATCACAAAGGGAGGGACTGCAGAGGTCAATGATGAACATGAGGTCAGACAGATTGAAACAGCGTCCAGGAAACCAGACAGACCAGAAACAACAATCAGACAAGAAGACATCTTTAAAACCCCACCTGGAAGAGATGAACCAATCAGAACAGTGATGACAATGGGAGTGGCTGGCATCGGGAAAACAGTCTTAACACAGAAATTCACTCTGGACTGGGCTGAAGGCAAAGCCAACCAGGACATCCAGTTCACATTTCCATTCACCTTCAGAGAGCTGAATGTGCTGAAAGAGAGAAAGTACAGCTTGGTGGAACTTGTTGATTACTTCTTCAGTGAAACCAAAGAAGCAGGAATCTGCAGGTTTGAAGAGTTCCCGGTTGTCTTCATCTTTGACGGTCTGGATGAGTGTCGACTTCCTCTGGACTTCCACAACACTGAGATCCTGACTGATGTTACAGAGTCCACCTCAGTGGATGTGCTGCTGACAAACCTCATCAGGGGTAATCTGCTTCCCTCTGCTCGCCTCTGGATAACCACACGACCTGCAGCAGCCAATCAGATCCCTCTTGCGTGTGTTGACATGGTGACTGAGATCAGAGGGTTCACAGACCCACAGAAGGAGTACTACTTCAGGAAGAGATTCAGAGATGAGGATCAGGCCAACAGAATCATCTCCCACATCAAGAAATCACGAAGCCTCCACATCATGTGCCACATCCCAATCTTCTGCTGGATCACTGCTACAGTTCTGGAGGACGTGTTGAAGACCAGAGAGGGAGGAGAGCTGCCCAAGACCCTGACTGAGATGTACATCCACTTCCTGGTGGTTCAATCCAAAGTGAAGAACATTAAGTATGATGGAGGAGCTGAGATAGATCCACACTGGAGTCTAGAGAGCAGAAAGATGATCGAGTCTCTGGGAAAACTGGCTTTTGAGCAGCTGCAGAAAGGCAACCTGATCTTCTATGAATCAGACCTGACAGAGTGTGGCATCGATATCAGAGCAGCCTCAGTGTGCTCAGGAGTGTTCACACAGATCTTTAAAGAGGAGAGAGGACTGTACCAGGACAAGGTGTTCTGCTTTGTCCATCTGAGTGTTCAGGAGTTTCTGGCTGCTCTTCATGTCCATCTGACATTCACCAACTCTGGAGTCAACCTGCTATCAGAAGAACAAACAACATCAACACGTTTCTACCAGAGTGCTGTGGACAAGGCCTTACAGAGTCCAAATGGACACCTGGACTTGTTCCTTCGCTTCCTCCTCGGTCTTTCACTGGAGACCAATCAGAATCTCCTACGAGGTCTGATGACACAGACAGGAAGTAGCTCACAAACCAATAAGGAAACAGTGGAGTACATCAAGAAGAAGATTAGTCAGAATCTGTCTGCAGAGAGAAGCATCAATCTGTTCCACTGTCTGAATGAACTGAATGATCGTTCTCTAGTGGAGGAGATCCAACAGGCCCTGAGATCAGGACGTCTCTCCACAGATAACCTGTCTCCTGCTCAGTGGTCAGCTCTGGTCTTCATCTTACTGTCATCAGAAGAAGATCTGGACGTGTTTGACCTGAAGAAATACTTTGCTTCAGAGGAGGCTCTTCTGAGGCTGCTGCCAGTGGTCAAAGCCTCCAACAAAGCTCTGTAAGTGGGATTAATTCATCAATAAATACTCTGATATCTTTCAACAGGAGTTAAATATAAATAACTTGTTTCCTTCCTGTTGTCTCTCCAGACTGAGTGGCTGTAACCTGTCAGAGAGAAGCTGTGAAGCTCTGTCCTCAGTTCTCAGCTCCCAGTCCTCTAGTCTGAGAGAGCTGGACCTGAGTAACAACAACCTGCAGGATTCAGGAGGGAAGCTGATCTCTGATGGACTGAAGAGTCCTCACTGCACACTGGAGACTCTCAGGTCAGATCAAGTTACTGTTTCTCTTTAATTTGAGATATTTCTATAAACTTTAAGCTACAATGTTGGAAAATCTTTGAATGTTTCCAAGTATTTTGTTTTTATTCATAATTACACGTTATAATGCATGAAATATGAACTGTGGCTGAGTTCTTGAAATCCTTTAGATTTTAATATTGTGACTTTGATTCCTGATTCAGTCTTGATTTGTTATCTACAACTTGTTTAGAATAAAACATAAAGGATTTAAACTAAAAAGGGATTTAATACACTTAATATACCAAAAGTCTAGACTCAACATTTAAACACAAATGTTATCTGTCTTGTTTCCTGTTATCTCTTCAGACTGAGTGGCTGTAATCTGTCAGAGAGAAGCTGTGAAGCTCTGTCCTCAATTCTCAGCTCCCAGTCCTCTAGTCTGAGAGAGCTGGACCTGAGTAACAACAACCTGCAGGATTCAGGAGGGAAGCTGATCTCTGTTGGACTGACGAGTCCACACTGCACACTGGAGACTCTCAGGTCAGGATTCATTAACCCATTCAACTGATGACCATTTAAACTCGGATTAACTTTAGTTGATAAACAGCTAACATGTAGCTTTGTGTCTGTTGATATGATAAACTTGGACAGTAGTTATTCATTATATAATTATTAATTTCTAGACTCAGTTACTTTACATGAGGATTTTTCATTGTTTACTTTTGTTGTTGAATTTAATAACAGATCATTTTAAAGAATTATTCTAAATCTGGACCAAAATGTACCTGCACTACAAACAAACATGAAACAAACACATGGCTCCACACGTTGACAGAGGGATCCTGTGTGTTGTTCTGTGTATTTGCAGTCTGTCAGGCTGTCTGATCTCAGAGGAAGGCTGTTCTTATCTGGTCTCAGCTCTGAGCTCCAACCCCTCCCATCTGAGAGAGCTGGACCTGAGCTACAATCATCCAGGAGACTCAGGAGTGAAGCTACTGTCAGCTGGACTGAAGGATAAACTCTGGAGACTCGACACTCTCAGGTACAAACACTGATGAATATAAAAAGGACTTATTTGTGTAGGAAGGTTTAAAGGAGAACATCTCCAGGAAATAAAATGGTAACTCCCTTTTGTTAATAATTGATGTAGTTTGGACACATCTCTGTATGTTAAAGGAACTGTCCGTGGTTTTAAGAAACGTCCTTTTTTTCAAAATTTTTCAAATGCACTCGGGCGCCGCCCGATAGCACGCAACACCACACGTGCACGTGCAGGGTTTCCACTGTATGCGTGTAGCAGCGGTGCACTGCCGCTCCATCAGCTGTTCATGAAATGTCATAAAGTCGTAATTATACACGGCTCGAACAGTCAGCCGCTCTCTCTCTCTCTCTCTCTCTCTCTCTCTCTCTCTCTCTCTCTCTCTCTCCTCTGAGGCTGAACAACTAGAACATGAAAATCGCACTCACGCGGTTCCCGTGAAATATGGCAACTACAGTTTATCGGAAAATAGCGTTGGGCACACTGACCTGAGACGCTGTAGTCCTCCGACACGCTGTATTAACGTTACTGTTTCCGCTTTCCAGGTTAGTGGGGGTGCATACCGCTCAAAACCAACATTAAAAATGTAGTAATATTTAAAGAGTTTAGTTTTGTTGTTAAACTGTAATATGAGCAGTGATGTTAAATCATCTGTTAACGGCACTCTAGGGTACCGTCTATTTGCTGGATTGTTCCGAGGTAACTGCCGGTTGCTAACGTTAGCAGATAAGCCTGTTGACAGCAACGGTAGTGTTCACATTTATGCACAATGACACATAAAGCAAACTTGCTAAAAAAAGGAACTACGCGCTGGTCTCAGGTAACGTTACTGTTGACGATCAAACAGGCCTGTGTGTGTGTTTTGAGAAATATCTTTATACTGCATTAAGGCTATATTTCTTTTATTTTTATTTGTTATTTATATATTATTTTATTGCCATTACCTGTTTTCCCTGTTTTCATACATACAGAAGTTTAGTTTGCTAAATATATCACATTTCTTTAGTTGATATCGGATGTGAAGAGAAGGAAATGGTTCTAACGTTGCTCTTTAGATGTGTGTGAATGTCCCACACCAGGAGTCATTTATATAGTTATATTTCATAGTGATCCATCATCTGTTCTAACATGTTCTATTAAAGAAAAGATAGAAAGTAAATATGTGTGTGCTGTAAAGTGGTTAGAAAAAATGAAATCGGTATCGGCTGGCCTAACTCAAAGAAAATCAGAAATCAGAATCGGCCTAGAAAGCTGTAATCGGTGCATCTCTAATCCCAAGCAAGAAATTCCCAGACTTCCTTTAAAGTCAAGCTGTTTCTGCTGTTAAGTCTGGGCGACTTCATCAGCTTTGTAAAACGTTGTCTAATTCATGAATTCATAAATGTCCAAACGTAACAGGCACACGTTGTTATTTGTACTCTATAACATATCTCATTCATTTCCCTCTGTAGGGCTTTTATTTTCATGCAGCTTTGGTTGTATAACACAGCGTTTATATAGTCTATAGATCAGTTAATCAGGAACTAGAGACGGACATCTCCATCCTATAGAACAACAACCTGTAGTTTCAGTAATATTCTCATGACCTGGTCATTATGATATGATAAAGTACGCTAGGAACACGCTCTCATACACGTCAAAGAGCCTATTATAAGAACAGCTGATTTCTGGAGCAGCAAACAGCTTTAGAGGAGGACGGTTGTTGTGCGTACGATGAAATAAAATCCTGACTTAGACCTCGTCTATCTGGGAAGTGTCCTGAGATAACTTCTCTCATGATCGGACACTTTAAAGGAAATTAAACAGAAATAAATATTTTAATTGATTGACAGCCCAAATATGAATATAAAATGAGTAAATACCAACCTTACATTTGATCAGAAGGAAGCTGTGTGTGAGAGTGATGTAATGCCCCCCCCCCCCCCCCCTCCTCCTTTCAGGGTGGAGCCTGCTGGAGTCAGATATTTGACACCAGGTCTGAGGAAGTGTAAGTCTGTTTTACATTTCATTCATGGAACTGTGACATCACTCATTCAACCCTCTGATCTCATCATCTAAGAGCTGATTGGTTAATAACTGCAGCTGTGTTGTGTCTCGTTCTCTCCGTCAGATTCCTGTGAACTCACACTCGACAAAAACACAGTGAGCAGAAACCTCAAACTGTCTGACAACAACAGGAAGGTGACACGTGTGATGGAGGATCAGCCATATCCTGATCATCCAGAGAGGTTTGACTGCTGGAATCAGCTGCTGTGTAGAGATGGTCTGACTGGTCGCTGTTACTGGGAGGTCGAGAGGAGAGGAGGGGTTGATATATCAGTGAGTTACAGAGGAATCAGCAGGAGAGGAGACAGTGTTGACTGTTTGTTTGGATGTAATAATCAGTCCTGGAGTCTGATCTGCTCTGATGATGGTTACTCTGTCTGTCACAATAAGAAACAAACATCCATCTCCTCCTCCTCTGTCTCTGGTAGAGTAGCATCCATCTTCTCCTCCTCTGTCTCTCGTAGAGTAGCATCCATCTCCTCCTCTGTCTCTGAGAGAGTAGCGTCCATCTCCTCCTCTGTCTCTGAGAGAGTAGCAGTGTATGTGGACTGTCCTGCTGGCTCTCTGTCCTTCTACACAGTCTCCTCTGACTCACTGATCCACCTCCACACCTTCAACACCACATTCACTCAGCCTCTCTATCCTGGGTTTGGGTTCTGCTATGGCTCCTTAGTGTCTCTGAGTCCTGTGGAGGACGGAGAGTCTCCTCCTGTTTCTCACTGCTGATCAGCTGAGTCTGTACAGGATCACACTTACAGAAATATTTCAGGTTATTGTTATGAACTAATGAATTAATGTTGTATAAAATAATTCAGAATGATTGAACAGATTCTTGGTGAACATTGTGAACTTGTTCCACTTCCAGTCCTTTAAAGATGGAAGCTGTGGTCATGAAACTGTAGAAATGCTGTTGTCTTGTGTCACGTTTAGTTTTGAATTCTGTCTCTTTTCACAATTAAAGCATAAAGTTACTGTGAGAGTTTTTGTGGTCTTTCTTTTTAACTTTTAAAGGAACACGCCGACTTATTGGGACTTTGTCTTATTCCCCGTAACCCCCAGAGTTAGATAAGTCCAGACATACCCTTCTCATCTCCGTGGTGCTGTAAGGCTGTCTGACGGCTCCACCGGTAGCTTAGCCTAGCACAGATCCTGGAGGTAACTGGTTCCATCTAGCCTAGCTTAGCACAGATCCTGGAGGTAACTGGCTCCATCTAGCCTAGCTTAGCACAGATCCTGGAGGTAACCGGCTCCATCTAGCCTAGCTTAGCACAGATCCTGGAGGTAACTGGCTCCATCTAGCCTAGCTTAGCACAGATCCTGGAGGTAACCGGCTCCATCTAGCCTAGCTTAGCACAGATCCTGGAGGTAACCGGCTCCATCTAGCCTAGCTTAGCACAGATCCTGGAGGTAACCGGCTCCATCTTGCCTACTGCTCCCAATAAGTGACCAAATAACGCCAACATGTTCCTGTTTCCATGTTGTGATTTGTAGAGTCACAGCGTGTAGAAATAACAAGGTCACATGACACACAGCCGTCTTCTAACCGTAAACAAACCGGGAACTATATTCTCAGAAGGCGAAGCACGGCTACTGCTGCTTACACGGGGCTTCTCAGGTGCTGATGGCAAATCATTTCGCCCAAGTAGCAGAGTAGCAGTGCTTTGCCTTCTGAGAATATAGTTCCCGGTTTGTTTACGGTTAGAAGATGGCTGTGTCTCATGTGACCTTGTTATTTGTGCACACTGTGACTCTAATTGTTAGTACATCATCAGTTTAGGTGACCTGCACTGTAGGAAGAATGCATTGTATCTAACATTGATTGAACATTGGCGCCATCTACTGGATATTTGCACTAATTGCCTTAATGTTTAAAGGCTTCATAGATCTGTTTACATGTAACTTCATGTACAGTCGTGACAAAATTAGGACACCCATGCTAAAGGTGACTAAAAAGAGGAATAAAAAAATCATCTTTAGGAAATTGATCTTAATGCCTTAATTAAAAAAATGGGGAAAATCCGACCTTTAACGACCCCAGTTATCTTTGTGAATGAATAATGTATCGTGAATGAATAAATGTTCTTCTTAAAATACAGGCGGCATAAGTCAGTCCACCCCTATGTTAGATTCCCATAGAGGCAGGCAGGCTTTTATTTTGAAAGGCCAGTTATTACATGGATCCAGGATACTATGCATCCTGATGAAGTTCCCTTGGTCCCCACATCATCACATCCCCTTCACCATACCCCCCCCCCCATCATCACATCCCCTTCACCATACCCCCCATCATCACATCCCCTTCACCATACCCCCCCATCATCACATCCCCTTCACCATACCCCCCCCACATCATCACATCCCCTTCACCATACCCCCCCATCATCACATCCCCTTCACCATACCCCCCCATCATCACATCCCCTTCACCATACCGCCCCATCATCACATCCCCTTCACCATACCCCCCCCCCCCCCATCATCACATCCCCTTCACCATACCCCCCCATCATCACATCCCCTTCACCATACCCCCCCCACATCATCACATCCCCTTCACCATACCCCCCCATCATCACATCCCCTTCACCATACCCCCCCACATCATCACATCCCCTTCACCATACCCCCACATCATCACATCCCCTTCACCATACCCCCCCATCATCACATCCCCTTCACCATACCCCCGCCCCACATCATCACATCCCCTTCACCATACCCCCCCATCATCACATCCCCTTCACCATACCCCCCCATCATCACATCCCCTTCACCATACCCCCCCCCACATCATCACATCCCCTTCACCATAGCCCCCCCCCACATCATCACATCCCCTTCACCATACCCCCCCATCATCACATCCCCTTCACCATACCCCCCCCCACATCATCACATCCCCTTCACCATAGCCCCCACATCATCACATTCCCTTCACCATACCCCCCCCACATCATCACATCCCCTTCACCATACCCCCCCCCACATCATCACATCCCCTTCACCATACCCCCACATCATCACATCCCCTTCACCATACCCCCCCCACATCATCACATCCCCTTCACCATACCCCCCCCCCATCATCACATCCCCTTCACCATACCCCCCCATCATCACATCCCCTTCACCATACCCCCCCATCATCACATCCCCTTCACCATACCCCCACATCATCACATCCCCTTCACCATACCCCCCCATCATCACATCCCCTTCACCATACCCCCCCCACATCATCACATCCCCTTCACCATACCCCCCCCCCATCATCACATCCCCTTCACCATACCCCCACATCATCACATCCCCTTCACCATACCCCCCCACATCATCACATCCCCTTCACCATACCCCCCCCACATCATCACATCCCCTTCACCATACCCCCCCCACATCATCACATCCCCTTCACCATACCCCCCCATCATCACATCCCCTTCACCATACCCCCCCACATCATCACATCCCCTTCACCATACCCCCACATCATCACATCCCCTTCACCATACCCCCCCCACATCATCACATCCCCTTCACCATACCCCCCCATCATCACATCCCCTTCACCATACCCCCACATCATCACATCCCCTTCACCATACCCCCCATCATCACATCCCCTTCACCATACCCCCCCATCATCACATCCCCTTCACCATACCCCCACATCATCACATCCCCTTCACCATACCCCCCCATCATCACATCCCCTTCACCATACCCCCCCATCATCACATCCCCTTCACCATACCCCCACATCATCACATCCCCTTCACCATACCCCCACATCATCACATCCCCTTCACCATACCCCCCCCCCATCATCACATCCCCTTCACCATACCCCCCCATCATCACACCCCCTTCACCATACCCCCACATCATCACATCCCCTTCACCATACCCCCCCATCATCACATCCCCTTCACCATACCCCCCCCCCATCATCACATCCCCTTCACCATACCCCCACATCATCACATCCCCTTCACCATACCCCCCCACCATCACATCCCCTTCACCATACCCCCACATCATCACATCCCCTTCACCATACCCCCCCATCATCACATCCCCTTCACCATACCCCCCCCCATCATCACATCCCCTTCACCATACCCCCCCATCATCACATCCCCTTCACCATACCCCCCCATCATCACATCCCCTTCACCATACCCCCCCCATCATCACATCCCCTTCACCATACCCCCCCATCATCACATCCCCTTCACCATACCCCCCCATCATCACATCCCCTTCACCATACCCCCCCATCATCACATCCCCTTCACCATACCGCCCCATCATCACATCCCCTTCACCATACCCCCCCCCCCCCATCATCACATCCCCTTCACCATACCCCCCCATCATCACATCCCCTTCACCATACCCCCCCCACATCATCACATCCCCTTCACCATACCCCCCCATCATCACATCCCCTTCACCATACCCCCCCACATCATCACATCCCCTTCACCATACCCCCACATCATCACATCCCCTTCACCATACCCCCCCATCATCACATCCCCTTCACCATACCCCCGCCCCACATCATCACATCCCCTTCACCATACCCCCCCATCATCACATCCCCTTCACCATACCCCCCCATCATCACATCCCCTTCACCATACCCCCCCCCACATCATCACATCCCCTTCACCATAGCCCCCCCCCACATCATCACATCCCCTTCACCATACCCCCCCATCATCACATCCCCTTCACCATACCCCCCCCCCACATCATCACATCCCCTTCACCATAGCCCCCACATCATCACATTCCCTTCACCATACCCCCCCCACATCATCACATCCCCTTCACCATACCCCCCCCCACATCATCACATCCCCTTCACCATACCCCCACATCATCACATCCCCTTCACCATACCCCCCCCACATCATCACATCCCCTTCACCATACCCCCCCCCCATCATCACATCCCCTTCACCATACCCCCCCATCATCACATCCCCTTCACCATACCCCCACATCATCACATCCCCTTCACCATACCCCCCCATCATCACATCCCCTTCACCATACCCCCCCCACATCATCACATCCCCTTCACCATACCCCCCCCCCATCATCACATCCCCTTCACCATACCCCCACATCATCACATCCCCTTCACCATACCCCCCCACATCATCACATCCCCTTCACCATACCCCCCCCACATCATCACATCCCCTTCACCATACCCCCCCCACATCATCACATCCCCTTCACCATACCCCCCCATCATCACATCCCCTTCACCATACCCCCCCACATCATCACATCCCCTTCACCATACCCCCACATCATCACATCCCCTTCACCATACCCCCCCCACATCATCACATCCCCTTCACCATACCCCCCCATCATCACATCCCCTTCACCATACCCCCACATCATCACATCCCCTTCACCATACCCCCCATCATCACATCCCCTTCACCATACCCCCCCATCATCACATCCCCTTCACCATACCCCCACATCATCACATCCCCTTCACCATACCCCCCATCATCACATCCCCTTCACCATACCCCCCCATCATCACATCCCCTTCACCATACCCCCACATCATCACATCCCCTTCACCATACCCCCACATCATCACATCCCCTTCACCATACCCCCCCCCCATCATCACATCCCCTTCACCATACCCCCCCATCATCACACCCCCTTCACCATACCCCCACATCATCACATCCCCTTCACCATACCCCCACATCATCACATCCCCTTCACCATACCCCCACATCATCACATCCCCTTCACCATACCCCCCCACCATCACATCCCCTTCACCATACCCCCACATCATCACATCCCCTTCACCATACCCCCCCATCATCACATCCCCTTCACCATACCCCCCCCCCATCATCACATCCCCTTCACCATACCCCCACATCATCACATCCCCTTCACCATACCCCCCCACCATCACATCCCCTTCACCATACCCCCACATCATCACATCCCCTTCACCATACCCCCCCATCATCACATCCCCTTCACCATACCCCCCCCCATCATCACATCCCCTTCACCATACCCCCCCATCATCACATCCCCTTCACCATACCCCCCCATCATCACATCCCCTTCACCATACCCCCCCATCATCACATCCCCTTCACCATACCCCCCCATCATCACATCCCCTTCACCATACCCCCCCATCATCACATCCCCTTCACCATACCCCCCCATCATCACATCCCCTTCACCATACCCCCACATCATCACATCCCCTTCACCATACCCCCCCATCATCACATCCCCTTCACCATACCCCCCCATCATCACATCCCCTTCACCATACCCCCACATCATCACACCCCCTTCACCATACCCCCCCATCATCACATCCCCTTCACCATACCCCCACATCATCACATCCCCTTCACCATACCCCCCCCCCCATCATCACATCCCCTTCACCATACCCCCCCACCATCACATCCCCTTCACCATACCCCCACATCATCACATCCCCTTCACCATACCCCCCCACATCATCACATCCCCTTCACCATACCCCCCCACCATCACATCCCCTTCACCATACCCCCACATCATCACATCCCCTTCACCATACCCCCCCATCATCACATCCCCTTCACCATACCCCCCCCCCATCATCACATCCCCTTCACCATACCCCCACATCATCACATCCCCTTCACCATACCCCCCCACCATCACATCCCCTTCACCATACCCCCACATCATCACATCCCCTTCACCATACCCCCCCATCATCACATCCCCTTCACCATACCCCCACATCATCACATCCCCTTCACCATACCCCCCCCCATCATCACATCCCCTTCACCATACCCCCCCCCATCATCACATCCCCTTCACCATACCCCCCCATCATCACATCCCCTTCACCATACCCCCCATCATCACATCCCCTTCACCATACCCCCCCATCATCACATCCCCTTCACCATACCCCCCCATCATCACATCCCCTTCACCATACCCCCACATCATCACACCCCCTTCACCATACCCCCACATCATCACACCCCCTTCACCATACCCCCCCATCATCACATCCCCTTCACCATACCCCCCCCCATCATCACATCCCCTTCACCATACCCCCCCACCATCACATCCCCTTCACCATACCCCCACATCATCACATCCCCTTCACCATACCCCCCCCCCACATCATCACATCCCCTTCACCATACCCCCCCACATCATCACATCCCCTTCACCATACCCCCCCATCATCACATCCCCTTCACCATACCCCCCCCCATCATCACATCCCCTTCACCATACCCCGGCGTGTTGCGTTTTGTTTCCCGTAGTCTTCCTAATCACAACCGTCCCATTATTGTCGCGCGTCCCCAGCGGCCGTCTCCTGGCGTACGGCGTGTA
>CM042331.1:31972552-31977552 GCA_023566125.1 Zingel zingel | reverse complement strand
AACGTGGAAGGTGTGTTGATGCCAGAAGACACATTTAGTTTCTAATGAAGCTGGAGGCAGCAAACACACAGCTGGCTGAACTAGTTAAAGATAGGGTTAGTTCAGGACCCCCGTCTGTCGCTTTCACCTCACCTTTTGGTATCGCCTCAGCTCGCTGGGACCTCCACGGAGGTGGTACTACATAAAGTTCCTGTTAGCAGGTACTACATAAAGTTCCTGTTAGCAGGTACTACATGAAGTACCTGTTAGCAGGTACTACATGAAGTACCTGTTAGCAGGTACTACATAAAGTTCCTGTTAGCAGGTACTACATGAAGTACCTGTTAGCAGGTACTACATAAAGTTCCTGTTAGCAGGTACTACATGAAGTTCCTGTTAGCAGGTACTACATGAAGTTCCTGTTAGCAGGTACTACATGAAGTACCTGTTAGCAGGTACCAGGGACTCTTTATCGTAATGGAAAACCAAAAAAGGCGAGTAGAGTCGAGGCGAGTCGAGCAGGTACCGTGTGATGGAAAAGCGCCGTTAGAATAATAATCTGAGTCTGTCAGCAGCAACAACAGAACTTTTAGTGACTCTAACTGCTGCTGAACATCAGTCCTGTAGGGTTACATTACAGCCGGTTCTGGTTTAATTCTGGACCAGTTCCACAGTTTGTTGCTCCGTCAGACACACAAAAATAGGGTCAAGGTTGAAAAAAAATGTTAGTTAACCTTACTTAACATATATCAAACAGGATGATAAAATAATTAATCCACAAGAATAATATGGACAATAAAATAAAGTAGACTAAATAAAAAGTAAGGTGCTCTATGAGAGTGTGTGTCATGGTGGTAGTGCAAGACATAGTAACATCAAACTATAGCCATGCAAGGATAACGTTTAAAAAAAAGGCAGCATTAAATATGGGCTTATAAGGGAATTAAGTAGACAGTAGGATATAGGGCTGGATGATTCAGAGCCTATAACCAACGTCATTTCACCAACATGGTTATTTCGGTCTTTTAATCCTATTAATATTCCCGCGGCCGCCCGCTGTGTTAATGTACTTTCCCCTTAGAACATATTACGGCCGCCGTGTAAAAATAACCGTGAACATATTTACAGTATAAGAAAAGAAAAAAATTAAAATAATCGTTCAGTAATCGAGGTAACTTGTTCGATTAATCGTGATTATGATTTTAGCCCAAATCGTCCAGCCCCAGTAGGATAGACTAATGCAGTGTACTGGAGTAGATGTACTTAGTTACATTCCAGCGGTGATGGTAGCTGTGTGTGTTTGTGCCCTCAGGCTGGTACTGGGGCAGCCTGACCGCCAACGAAGCCAAAGAGATCCTACAGGACGCCTCGGAGGGGACCTTCCTGGTGCGGGACAGCTCCCAGCGGGATTACCTGTTCACCATCTCGGCCATGACGTCGGCGGGCCCCACCAACCTTCGCATCGAGTACAAACACGGCAAGTTCAAGCTGGACTCGGTGGTCCTGGTGAAGCCCAAGCTGAAGCAGTTCACCAGCGTGGTGCACCTGGTGGAGCACTACGTGCAGCTGTCCCGCGCCAGCGACAAAGCGGCGGCGGCGGCCACGGCGGCAGCAGAGGCCGTGGCTGTGGCATCGAACTCTCAGCCCAACGGCACGGTGCAGCTGCTGCTCACCAGGCCGGTGTACACGGCCACGCCCGCGCTACAGCACCTCTGTCGCATCGCCATCAACCGGCAGACGCGACGCGTGCAGGACCTGCCGCTGCCCAACAGGCTGAAGGACTACCTGACGGACTACACCTACCACGTGTAGGGACTCAATCCCATCATGCACTGCTCCGATAGGAACCGGCAGCAATAACCAGCCGGACGGACACACCTCCGCGGGACGTCCGGTCGACGGTCGAGGTTGAAGTCCCTGAAGTTGCTGTGAACTTGTGCCGCTGAAGTACAAGGCCAAAACGCAGCGGTGGAGATGGAGCCTGAGTACTTGTATGACCCATTCGTACTGCTCTGCGGTACTTTGCTTTCTTTTAAGATTATTTTTGGGGCTTTTCCGCCTTTCATGGACAGGACAGCTAGGTGAGGGGGGGGGGGGGGGGAGAGACATGCAGGAAATCATCACAGGTCGGACTCAAACACTGGACCTCTGCATCGAGGCATAGACCTCTCAGTATATGTGCGCCTGCCCTACCCACTGATCCAACCCGGCCACTTTGCTGTGCGGTACTTTAACCGACCACAACGTGAGTTGAAGACTTGAGTCTGGACACGTTACGTTACGTCACGTTACGTTACGTCACGTTACGTTACGTTACGTTACGTTACGTCACGTCACGTTACGTTACGTTACGTCACGTTACGTCACGTTACGTCACGTCACGTTACGTTACGTTACGTTACGTTACGTCACGTTACGTTACGTCACGTTACGTTACGTCACGTTACGTTACGTTACGTTACGGACACTTTTATCCAAAGCGACTTACCATTGCTATACACGCCAGAGGTCCCACGCCTCTGGAGCAGCTAGGGGTTGAGTGCCTTGCTCAGGGACACATTGGTTGATGTATGGCAGTGGGAATCAAACCCAGGTCTCCCACACCAAAGGCATGAGTCATATCCACCGCGCCATCACTACTCGTTCAATGATTGGCGCCGCGCGTCTCTCGCGTCGACGTTCAAGACAATAAAATTCCCGCGGCGGGCGGCGTGTGACGAACGCGACAGTTTCACGCGGGTTGTGCCCTGTCATCGCCCCCCCCCCGACCCCCCTTCCTTCCCACCTGCTCGCCGCTTATTGAAAATGAGTTCCAGTCAAGTCAACCGCTGCCTGTCAGAAAAGACCTCACACGTGCACGGACTGAACCGTGCTGATCTCTTTCCGAAATGTCGTAAAAGCCTCTTTCCGACCAAGTAGTTCCAGGACCGTAGTTCTAGAAAAAGTCCACTTCTGAACAGTTCTACTAACTACTCTTCCCCCAAAACTGGGTTTTCCATTTGCATTCAAGATTAACTTTATTGTCCCGTGGGAGATGTGTCTTGGGCACTTAACCCATGCTGCAGCCATAGTAACAACAACCGACACCGACAGCATGTCCAAACCGCAGAGACTGTACAACAGAGCGTACTATGGTCCTGATGGTAGGTAATACCTGACATGGTGTCATGCAATGCATTAGTTAAACATTGCAAGTACAAGAATTACAAATCTCCATCGTCATGCAGGCCTGTTCTGCCTTTTACTTGCGGCTGTTTAGAAGCTTAATAGACCGTCTGCAGCGAGGAACTCTATCCGTCTCACATTCTGCACGCAGAACATGAGACGTTTCGCTAACAATTGTGTTTGCTCGTTGCAGAGAAGCCTGTTCTATTTGTAATGTATGTATTTGATGGGGACAATGCTCATTGATCAACAGACTAATGACTTGCTGTAAACAAGCCAGAGTTAGCTCCATGTGCTAGTTGTTGCTGTTGTCCCTAGCCAGGTCTTAACAGGCCCCCTACAATACAAACGTCAATACAAATACACTTCAAATTTAAGAAATACAGTAGCAATGTAATGAATACAGCAGGGATTTTACAACAATATGAGTATACCCTCAAACAGACAATACATTGCTCACCTCATCTAATCCTCAACTTAATTACAGTATAAAGTACAGTATAAATAAGGAAATAAAATTAAAATAAAAGCAAAATATGTTCATGAGCTTAAGTATGTGGTGTATGGTTACAATTGTAATTGACCCTAATTCAAGATTTAAGATGCTTTAAGATGTCATGAATACTTTACATGGATGCGTGCTCTTTAACACCAAAGATCTTCCATGCAGTATGAATCAATCCTGACCGTTTAGTTTCCAGCTGCACAGGGAGGTTGCCGAACCAAGCTGTAAGACCAGACCGGGCTCTCCAGGACTGCCTGATTAAAATATCAACATCATTAGTAAGAAATGCAACCGTTGCTGCCGTCTGCAGCAGAGACGGTCGACATGTGTGCTCCAGGCCGTTCACACTGGCCAAGTGGCCATAGGAACTGACCTTTCGTTGTTATAAGCCGTTTTCTGACCAAGTAGTTCTAGGAACAGTCCACTTCTAAGCAGATCTACTAACTACTCTCCCCCAAAACCGCTTTCCATTTGCATCACGCTGGCCAAGTGGCCGTAGGGACTGGTAGGAGGGGTACGGGAGTGGCGCGAGCACGGCAACGGTCTTTATAGCGTTACAATCAGAACACAAATACACCAAAAAAAGTATGAACTAAATACCAAATCTAATGCATATAGAATATTTGTCATAATTTTAAAAAGTCTCCCGAAGAGAAACGAGTATCTCTCTCTCCTGTGTGCGTGCGTGGTCTGAAAGACCTCCAGCTCACAGCGAGGGGTGTGTGTGTGTGTGTGTGTGTGTGTGTGTGTGTGTGTGTGTGTGTGTGTGTGTGTGTGTGTGTGTGTTTGTGTGTGTGTGTGTGTGTGTGTCTGAAAGACCTCCAGCTCACAGCGAGGTGTGTGTGTGTGTGTGTGTGTGTGTCTGAAAGACCTCCAGCTCACAGCGAGGGGTGTGTGTGTGTGTGTGTGTGTGGTCTGAGAGACCTCCAGCTCACAGCGAGGGGTGTGTGTCTGAGAGACCTCCAGCTCACAGCGAGGTGTGTGTGTGTGTGTGTGTGTGTGTGTGTGTGTGTGTGTGTGTGTGTGTGTGTGTGTGTGTGTGTGTGTGTGTGGTCTGAGAGACCTCCAGCTCACAGCGAGGTGTCTGAGCAGGACTGGCCCAGCGACGAGCTAGATTCCGGGGCAGGCGCCTGCTGGCTGTCGCCTCACTTCATGGAGCTCCTCAACTCCGAAAACTTTGAAGCAAATTGTCAATTTTCACAACACTGCCTATATTCAAAATCTAAACAGTTAATTTCTCGCCTAAAACATTGTCAGAAGTGAATTTAATGATGAATACGATGGCGAAAATTGTTAAAATTGGCCCGTCATTGGTCTGTCTGTACCGGAAACCAGACCCTCGTTGACCTAG
>CM042331.1:31965052-31967552 GCA_023566125.1 Zingel zingel | reverse complement strand
ACACAGACACACACATACACACTCGCTGCTGGAGCTCAGGACCAGACCTGGACCCGGACCCGGACCCGGACCGACAGGTGAGACAGGTTCCCTGGAAGTGATCAGTTTTAATCAGGAACACTTTCAACACACAGAGACACACACGCACACACACACAGAGAGAGACACGCACACACACACACACACAGAGAGACACGCACACACACACACAGAGAGACACACACACACACAGAGAGAGACACGCACACACACACACAGAGACACACGCACACACACACAGAGAGAGACACGCACACACACACACACACAGAGACACACACACACACACACACACAGAGAGACACGCACACACACACACACAGAGAGACACGCACACGCTAACACAGACACTCGCACACAGACACACACACACACACACACACACTAACACAGACAGACACACACACACACAGAGACACACACACACGTGTGTCTGTGTCTGTCTGTGTGTGTGTTAGCGTGTGTGTGTGTCTCTGTGTGTACAGAGACACACACACACGCTAACACACACACAGACACACACACTAACACAGACACACACACACACACAGACACACACACACACACAGAGACACACACACACACACACACACAGAGACGCACACACACACACATACATACATACACACACACATAGACATACACACATACACACACACACATACACACACACAGACACACACACATAAACACACACATACACACACACAGAGACACACACACATAGACACACACACACAGACACACACACATAGACACACAGACACACACACACACATAGACACACACATACACACACACAGACACACACACACACACACACACATAAACACACACACACATAGACACACACACATAGACACACACACACACACACATACACACACACACACATAGACACACACACACACACACACATAGACACACACACATACATAGACACACACATAGACACACACACATACACACACACATAGACACACACACACAGACACACACACAAACAGACACACAAACAGACACACACACACATGGATAAATAACTAAATGTTCTGAGTAAATAGGATGAATAGGTAACGGTAAAGTACCGTTGGGTACCGGAACCAAATTCCAGGTACCCGTACCAGCTCTCCTGCTGGAACCGATGCCTCCTCCCGGGGAAACGTCTCCTCAGACGCTGCCGCCAGGCTCCGACCATGAACCAGATTCCTGCTTTTACCTCCCTGTCGCTTACAGAATTTCGAGGATATTTTGGGCAGTTCTTCTGTCGTCTTTTCACTGACTCGTTCGGACACCTTCCTAGTTATTGGCGCTTTTTTCTAGTTTTTTTTCAAGGTGGTATTTGTCGCCTTTTTAGAGTTATTTTGGACACTTTTTTTCTACGTTTTTGTCGCCTTCTTTGATGTAGAGCGCCAGTGTGAACCGGTGTGAACTGGTGTGGAAGCAGCCGCTGAGTGGGTCTGAAGTTATAAACAAACAGACTGTCACAGTGACCTGAAAAGATAAACACTGATTGCAACATTTCAACCCCCATGGACCGATAAATACCGAGAATTAAAGTCCCAGCAGAGCCCTCAGTAACGTAAGACTTTAACATGAAACAGCCCCGGAATCACCGTCACCAAACCCACCAGACTCCATGTAAATAATCAGGACTTTTAGCGTGTATAGAGCCAGCATATCTCCACCAGACTCCATGTAAATAATCAGGACTTTTAGCATGTATAGAGCCAGCATATTTTCACCAGACTCCATGTAAATAATCAGGACTTTTAGCGTGTATAGAGCCAGCATATTTTCACCAGACGCCATGTAAATAATCAGTACTTTTAGCGTGTATAGAGCCAGCATATTTCCACCAGACTCCATGTAAATAATCAGTACTTTTAGCGTGTATAGAGCCAGCATATTTCCACCAAACTCCATGTAAATAATCAGGACTTTTAGCGTGTATAGAGCCAGCATATCTCCACCAGACTCCATGTAAATAATCAGGACTTTTAGCGTGTATAGAGCCAGCATATCTCCACCAGACTCCATGTAAATAATCAGTACTTTTAGCGTGTATAGAGCCAGCATATTTCCACATGTAAAAGGGTTTATTTCAACCAAACTAGAGTGGTGATTGTTGGAACAGTGGAAAGACAAAGCGCAGCGTGTGTGTTTTAAAATGTTCCCCCGTGGTCTCTGCAGATGCGCGGCAGCTTCCTGACTCAGTTCTCCAGAAGGTCCCCTCGGACCGGGACCTGTCCCGGCTGGCGGCGCGGCTAGGCTCAGCGTGGGACGCGGTCCTGATGGATCTGGGTCTGTCTGCCGAGGACTTGTTCCGGTGCCGGTCCGATAACCCGCTCAGCGTCCACGCCGCGGTCCTGGCCGGGCTGGTCCAGTGGAGACGCTACCAAGGCCGCGCAGCGACGGTCCAGAGACTCCTGCAGAGTCTGGAGGCAGCAGACGTCCATCA
>CM042331.1:31935052-31950052 GCA_023566125.1 Zingel zingel | reverse complement strand
TCCCCCAGGGATGTTTTGAGCGTCAAAGACTTCATTTCCTGCATTTTTATACACTTTTAGGCATCAATTCACAGCTGAAATATCTTTATTTAGCCTATGTAAAGAAGGAAAACACAGATGACAATCAAAATATATCCAAGATATAATGGAGAGTATGTTGTTGTGTCATTGGGCATTTTTAAGCGGGTATATGGAAATCCTGGAGCTTTCTTAGTGGGTATACTGCGTATACCCGTGTATCACGTAGACCACTGTTTCTCAAATGGGGGTACTTGTACCCCTAGGGGTACTTTGGAGTACTGCAGGGGGTCTGTGAAATGTTTGCAAAAATGCTAATTAAAAATATGTCATGCATAATTCCTAAAATAATTATACTATGATAATGAATGAATTAAATGATGGATTCTAAACATTTGAAATGAAGTATTTAAATGTTTTTGCTTAAAAAGGTTGTATTCCCTCTTAGAAATGCCCAATGACCCACAACAACATACTCTCCATTATATTTTTGACATATTTTGAAATGTCATCTGTGTTTTCCTTCTTTGCATAGGCTAAATAAAGGGATTCAGCTGTGAATTGATGCCTAAAAGTGTATCAAAATGCAGGAAATGAAGTCTTTGACGCTCAAAAGTCCCATTCTGGCCCGTGCATACAGTACAGTATACCCACTACCTAACCCTAACCCTAACCCTAACCCTAACCCTAACCCTAACCCTAACCCTAACCCTAACCCTAACCCCGTAATACAACCTACAGTAAGCGGGCTATAATGTCTCACCGGCTGCTTATTGAGGGACGCGACAATACATGAGACTACACCACTGTAGTGAGTGTATTGTTCCTCTTTATAGAGACTTTTTATATATACCAAGAATATTTGGCGCTGGTCAGGGGGGGGCATGGCTTTATAAAGCTATTCAAAGGGGGGGCATGGCTTTATAAAGCTATTCAAAGGGGGGACAATATTGACAAAAAGTTTGAGAAGCACTGCCGTAGACTACACCACTGCTAGTACATGTGTGTGTTGGTGATGTGTAGACTGAAGACTGCATGATGCTGAGGGTGGGGGAGGACCCGGTGTGTGTGTCTCGTGCAGCCTCCAGAGCTTTGGGCGGGGCGACGCCGCGCGGCAGCAGCTTCATCCCCGCTGACCGACACCGACCCTCTGCTCGTCTCCAGGCCGCGGCGTGCACGCAGGAGCCCGGCCTGTTCCCTCTCAATCCCCCACCTCCCCGCAGCGGAGCCGCTGAAAACCTCCCGAAAAACAGGATAAAAACAGCGAGGATGAAGAGGAAGATGACGATGAAGATGACGGTGGTGTGCAGTTAGAGCTGCGGAGCGGAAACCAACCACCGCGGAACCGATGCTGCAGAGAAATCGCCATTGTTTGGATGCGCAGCAGACTGAGAGAACAAGGAACACCCCGGAGCTTCGAGAGACTGTTTGACCCGCAGACATCATGCTTTCGCCGCTGCTTCTCGCGGTGTGTCTGCACCTCTTTACCCAGGTAAGGACGCTCTATTCCCGGATAAATATTGAGTGTTTGTCGGCTGCTGCCTGTCTGCGTGTGAAAACGGCACCCAGCTTCTGCAGCCTGGCTGTGTGGCTTTGTGTGTTGTGGAAACCTAGCAGATGAAATGGATTCAGGTTAGTGGAGAAGTTATATAAGAGAGGGGGGTTATGGTGGTTGGAGTGTGTCCGTACAGGGTTAGAGGGGAGACGGACGGTTCTTGAGGCAGCCAGCAGCTCGTTTTTTCTCCTGCAGAACAGAAAGTGGGTCAGTCGGCTGCAGCCTCTCTGAGTCCTGCATGTCTGTCAGCATCACTTAAGATGACACACACACACACACACACACACACACACACACACACACACACACACACACACACACACACACTAGAAACCCCTCATCTGTCTGCAGAATAACATCCACGGCTGCTGCAGAGTTTAACTTACCTTCCCAGATGTGATGTGAGTCCGGTTTCTGCTGCTTCAGAATGACGTACTATTTGCTATTTGTACCTAAGACTGTGTGATTTCATTTTTTTGCACCTTCTGCACCCATTCAGCCATGTTAAACAGCTAACTTGTATATATTTGTTTCTATATTTATTGTTTATTTCATATGAATGTTCATTATGTTTGTTTTTTGTTTGCATGTGGACTGTATGTATGCACCAGACACCAAGGCAAATGCCTAAGTACTTACTTGGCAATAAAGCTTTTCTGATTTCTGATCATAGTCAGGTTTATTATCAAGTCACATCTGAAGGAATCTGTCTCGGTCTTTTGTTTGCAGAACAGTTACCAACTAGAGAATCCACTTTCTGAATACATTTCGGTGTGAATGCTGTATGTTTTAAAAGGCAGACGCTACCCAGAATGAATGAAAGATGTGGAACATTTTAAAGTTTGAATGTATGAATGAGCAGATTGAACAGGTATGGATTTGTGTCGAATTTCAAAATTCCGTCCATTCACTTAAATGGGGAAAATGTCCACCGAAAACGTTGAATATTTCGGAAACTATGAAAGTTATGGAAGTTTTGTATAGAAGCAGGAACCGCTGATTCGTGCTGAACGTTTTGACGTTTGAATGAAGTTTCTATGTTGAAAAATGTCCAAAAAAAAGGGTACGGAAAAATAATGATAATAATGATCTCATTCCCCCTGCTCTGGCGTTCCCCCCTCTCATTCCCCCTGCTCTGGCATCTCTCCCTCTCATTCCCCCTGCTCTGGCGTTCCCCCCCTCTCATTCCCCCTGCTCTGGCGTCTCTGCTCTGGTGTTCCCCCCTCTCATTCCCCCTGCTCTGGTGTTCCCCCCTCTCATTCCCCCTGCTCTGGCATTTCCCCCTCTCATTCCCCCTGCTCTGGCGTTCCCCCCTCTCGTTCCCCCTGCTCTGGCGTTCCCCCCTCTCGTTCCCCCTGCTCTGGTGTTCCCCCCTCTCATTCCCCCTGCTCTGGTGTTCCCCCCTCTCGTTCCCCCTGCTCTGGTGTTCCCCCCTCTCGTTCCCCCTGCTCTGGTGTTCCCCCCTCTCATTCCCCCTGCTCTGGTGTTCCCCCCTCTCGTTCCCCCTGCTCTGGCGTCTCCCCCTCTCGTTCCCCCTGCTCTGGCGTCTCCCCCCTCTCATTCCCCCTGCTCTGGCGTCTCTCCCTCTCATTCCCCCTGCTCTGGCGTCTCTCCCTCTCATTCCCCCTGCTCTGGCGTTCCCCCCCTCTCATTCCCCCTGCTCTGGCGTCTCCCCCTCTCATTCCCCCTGCTCTGGCGTCTCTCCCTCTCATTCCCCCTGCTCTGGCGTCCCCCCCCCCCCCTCATTCCCCCTGCTCTGGCGTTCCCCCCTCTCATTCCCCCTGCTCTGGCGTTCCCCCCTCTCATTCCCCCTGCTCTGGCGTCTCTCCCTCTCATTCCCCCTGCTCTGGCGTCCCCCCCCTCTCATTCCCCCTGCTCTGGCGTCTCCCCCTCTCATTCCCCCTGCTCTGGCGTCCCCCCCTCTCATTCCCCCTGCTCTGGTGTCTCCCCCTCTCATTCCCCCTGCGTGATGAGATATGCGGTTTGGACGTGTTAGTTCTTCGACTGGAGATAAAAACACTTGGTGCACCGAGATCACTTTGGGCTAGAGATGGTCTGATACCATTTTTTGCTTCCCGATACCGATTCTGATATCTGAACTTGTGTATCGGCCGATACTGAGTACCGATCTGATACCAGTGTGTCATATATTTCATTATGTTTTAACAGCTGTATACTACTATCCCTGTATGATGATATGATGTATAACAGCTGTATACTACTATCCCTGTATGATGATATGATATATAACAGCTGTATACTACTATCCCTGTATGGATGATATGATATATAACAGCTGTATACTACTATCCCTGTATGATGATATGATGTATAACAGCTGTATACTACTATCCCTGTATGGATGATATGATGTATAACAGCTGTATACTACTATCCCTGTATGGATGATATGATGTATAACAGCTGTATACTACTATCCCTGTATGGATGATATGATGTATAACAGCTGTATACTACTATCCCTGTATGATGATATGATGTATAACAGCTGTATACTACTATCCCTGTATGATGATATGATGTATAACAGCTGTATACTACTATCCCTGTATGGATGATATGATGTATAACAGCTGTATACTACTATCCCTGTATGATGATATGATGTATAACAGCTGTGTACTACTATCCCTGTATGGATGATATGATGTATAACAGCTGTGTACTACTAAAACTCAAACGCTTAAAATCCAAAAGGCAGCGCTGGAGATGGAGCCTGAAAGAAGACATGCTATGGAAGATAAATAGAAACCAAAACCTGTGAATTGTCTGCAGTGTCTGGCCTTAAACGTTATATCTGATGCTCGTAGAGCAACAATATGAGCGTGAGTCATCTGTGATGCTGCTGTGAAAAGGATTTGTTTAACCACCACATGAGCTCGTTAATGCATCCTCCGCCCCCGGGGATCGGACCTCTGACAACACATATCTGATAATGAGATCATTATCATAATGAATCCAAACGCTGTGCACACCTGGTTAACCACAAGCTAACGAAGAGACGTCGGCTTCAGAGATGATGGGGAGACTTCTGGGATAACTTGCTCACACAAATCACTATTTTGTGTTACGGATTATTATCATAGACATTTAAAGAAATGGACACAGCGAACCCATAGACTTCCACTGAGACCAGTGAAGTCTCTTTTCCGGTGATGGCTGAGCGTTACTGAGCAGCCTCCAACTGAGCTTGAAGACGTAGATGTGACGTGAGCAACCTGTCTGAAAGTTGGAAGTCTTCTGGTAGCTGTGCCAAGAGAAATCTCAATCATTCCCAATCTAGCAGAGACGGAGAGCGTAGGTATATGTAAGGAGATAACATAGGCACAGGCTAATTACTGATCACTAACATGATAGTTAACATTAGTAATTACACTTAAACAGCTAATGGAAGTCCAAACTGCCTGAGAGCTTCTCCTGGACTATACGGTAATTCCTCTACTATTTCTGACCAGTGTTTCTCAAATGGGGGTACTTTGGAGTACTGCAGGGGGTACATGAACTTTTTGCAAAATGCTTAAAAATATGTCATGCATAATTCCTAAAATAATTATACTATAATAACGAATGAATTACTGTAAGTGATGGATTCAGAACATTTGAATTGTAGCATTTAAAGGTTGTTGTTTTAGTGAATCTATCACTGCTGACGCTGTTATTGAAAAAAGTTTGAGAACCCCTGAGTTAGACGACTTACAGTTCTCAAGGACGTACACACACCATCTCAACTGGCTAGTCATCCTCGTGTGTCCGCGCTATTCTCCGACATGCACTCTAACAACGCAGCCCTGTTTCTGATACCGGGGGGGGGGCGCCACGGTCAAATCAACATAGAGGAATCACTGCGGCGAGATGCCGATAGGACGTAATGAACAGATCTTAATTTTCCTACGTCCATGTAACGGCGCTTTCCCATCACCTGGTACCTGCTGGACTCGCCTCGACTCTACTCGCCTTTTCTGGTTTTCCATTACGATAAAGAGTCCCTGGTACCTGCTAACAGGTACTTTATGTAGTACCTGCTAACAGGAACTTTATGTAGTACCTGCTAACAGGAACTTCATGTAGTACCTGCTAACAGGAACTTTATGTAGTACCTGCTAACAGGTACTTTATGTAGTACCTGCTAACAGGAACTTTATGTAGTACCTGCTAACAGGAACTTTATGTGGTACCTGCTAACAGGAACTTCATGTAGTACCTGCTAACAGGAACTTTATGTAGTACCTGCTAACAGGTACTTTATGTAGTACCTGCTAACAGGAACTTCATGTAGTACCTGCTAACAGGTACTTTATGTAGTACCACCTCCGTCGAGGTCCCAGCGAGCTGAGGCGATACCAAAAGGTGAGGTGAAAGCGACAGACGGGGGTCCTGAACTAACCCTATCTTTAACTAGTTCAGCCAGCTGTGTGTTTGCTGCCTCCAGCTTCATTAGAAACTAAATGTGTCTTCTGGCATCAACACACCTTCCACGTTCTGTGTGTGTGTCGCGTTAGGTCACGCCAGGTTACTGTGGCGCCGCTTGTTTCCAGTCCTGCGGAGGCTCCAGGCAGAGCTTTCTCCGTAGCCTACGTACACACACACACGGCCGGCTCCACGCACACACCAGCGCACAAGTATAACCATCAGGCCACTTCCATCGGCTACGGAGAAAGCTCTGCTGGAGCCTCCACAGAACTGGAGAACAAGCTCAAGGGGCCTGATGGTTATACTTGTGCGCTGGTGTGTGTGTGGAGCCGGCGTATAAGACGACCAGCCACGCTGAGGCGGGACTACAATCTGCAACGGAGAACGGACGCACAGTGTGTCGAAGCGAGGCGAGTCGAGCAGGTACCATGTAATGGAAAAACGCCATAACGCTACCTCTAATAGTCTTTCTTTTTTATTCTGTGGTGTTGTAGTTCTTTCTCTCGCTAGTCCAAATATAATTTTGCTGTATTTCAACTACAAATGAGACCAACATGCAACTTATGTTGCAGCCAATCAGCTTTCGTGATGGCGCGAGTCTCTTTCAGATTGTTCTTTATTCTTCAGCTTTGGGGAAGTACTCGGCTTGATTAAAACTGAATTTAGGGATTAGTTGGTGTTGTGATGAAGGTCTTAAATATCATTCATAATGGTCTTAAAAAAGACTTAAATCTGACTTGGTGAAACCTGCAGAAACCCTGTAATGAAAGTCATTTTAAAACCCGAGAACGTAAAGAAAGACGGATGCCTCCGGGTCTCATGCTGAAAATAAACGCTGAGATTCAACGTTTAGCTGACGTCTTTGTTTCATTCGGAGCCAGAGAGCTTCACGGCTAACGTTGCTAACGGAGACCAGCTCTGGGGCTTTGCCATGCCGGAGACCTTCAGTCCTTTCTGTGTTCGCCAGGCAGGATAATGAGCCCAAACGGGTCATTGAGGGGGAAACATCCCAGAGACTGGACGCTCTATGTAACCGAGGGACAAGAGAGGGACAGAAGAACCCATCAGATCCAGCGTGTGAAAGAAAGCAGATCAGGATCATCAGCTCGAAGCTGCTTCCTGTTTCTGAGATCAGAAGGAAACGCAGCTGCGAGATAACGGGCTTCAGTCTCGGTTTGGGACACAGACCAGAACTTCATACCAACGGGCTCCCGAACCAGCGTACGGATGAGCTACTGCGAGGTCCCGATACTGCACGGCTCCTTTGACCCTTCGGACCAGTCGGTGACCTAGAAAGAGCTTAACCCTTGGTTTGTCTTCCCGTCGACCGTGAAATAGAAGTTTTTTTTTTAGTATTTTTGGTCTTTTTCGACACATTTGCTGCTTTTCCCCTGTTATTGTCACTTTTTTCAGTTTTTGTTGTTTTTTTTTCAACGTTTTTCAACAATTCAACATAATCAGTCGGTGACCTAGAAAGAGATTAAAGGAGAACTCCGGGAAATTTTTACGTTAATCCTGATCGCTATAACTATGTGAGTACTGTCGATAGGAAAAAAAACGAGCCGAATCGGTGCTAGCATCATGGAGCTACTGCAGCTAACGCCGAGAGCTCCCACTTAGCTAACACGGCAGCTTTGGGGGCATATCATAAAGAGTGCCTTTGTTCCTCTTAACAGACACAAAATGCAACTAAAATGTCTGTGCAACATGAACAGGGCCCTTACATGACAACAAGATGTGTTTTCAACTCAGACATTGTTTAAATTCACCTACCCTGTTAGCTGCTAGCTGTTAGCTGCCGTCTGATGAGTGAGTGTGTTCAGCCAGGCTTCGGTAATAATCATCACGCAGCAGTTCTGTGTGTATTTGTAGCATATATATATATATATATATATATATATATATATATATATATATATATATATATATATATATATATATATATATATATATATATATATCCATTTTGTGTGCGATCCATCTGGCGTTGGTGAATAGTAGCCTCTGCAGTGGCGAACTGTGTGTTAGTTGCCTTAGCCAGGCTAGCAGGTCCGACCAGCATCCTTTTATTTCCTCCCCGCCTTCCCCGCCTGCCGCGGCCGCCAACAATCCACGGGCGCCCGCTGGTCTGGTTGATGTCCTCCAGAGGACAGTTCATGCTTTCGTGGCGAAAAAAGTTTATTTCCCCCTCAAAAACAGGTAATTGAGCACTGTAGTGGTTATGATCATATCAGTGACTATGTAACTACATGGAAACGGGCCAAATGATGCCTGTTTCTTGTACAGTGATAGCGTTACTGAAGGCTGGCTCTAGCTCCATAGTTACGTTACTCCGAGCTTCTTCCCTTGTGAACACCTCCACTCTTCTACGCTACGATCTGCTTTTCCTGCTACAGCTGAATTCCCGCGGGACTTCAGTGCAAGACTACAGCCAGCCTTCTGTAACACTGTTACTTTACCAGAAACAGGCATCATTTGGCCCGTTTCCATGTAGTTACATAGTCACTGATATTCTGTAATGTCTGAAGTAGCCTACAAGATGCTAACGAGAGACTTCTGTAATGTCTGAAGTAGCCTACAAGATGCTAACGAGAGACTTCTGTAATGTCTGAAGTAGCCTCCAAGATGCTAACGAGAGACTTGTGTAATGTCTGAAGTAGCCTACAAGATGCTAACGAGAGACTTGTGTAATGTCTGAAGTAGCCTACAAGATGCTAACGAGAGACTTGTGTAATGTCTGAAGTAGCCTACAAGATGCTAACGAGAGACTTCTGTAATGTCTGAAGTAGCCTACAAGATGCTAACGAGAGACTTCTGTAATGTCTGAAGTAGCCTACAAGATGCTAACGAGAGACTTCTGTAATGTCTGAAGTAGCCTACAAGATGCTAACGAGAGACTTCTGTAATGTCTGAAGTAGCCTACAAGATGCTAACGAGAGACTTCTGTAATGTCAAGACAATAAAAATGGACCTACATAACGAAGTTGGTTCACAGCTGGCTACAAATTAGCAATCAAACACAACAAAGGCTGTCACTTGAATGGCGTTTTGAGCTAACGTTAGCAATCAAACAATCATAGATAGCTACAACGTTGTTGAAATGATTTCCATCTTCTGTTATTGTTTGCAATGAGAAAAGTTTATTATTTTATGGATTTCAAATCTGAGCATGCTTAACTGACATCTGCACTCGACTCACGCCGGGCAGCGGCCGCGTCTCTCAGGACTCAGGTCCTTGTTGTACCGTCATGGTTGTTTTGGGGGATGGGGGGTGGGGGTGTTGTATAAGCAGCCATTGTTGCTGTCTCATCAGGCTTTTTGTTTACCGTCTGGAAGGAGGAGCTGCTGTCAGCGGTGAACACAAGCCTCCGCTCACTCCTCTGAGCCTGCCTTGATTCAACGCCAGAGAAAGGTCGCAGCTTCCTTATTCTGTAACGACCTCCGTGTTTTCATTCATGAACGCTGCTCGTGCTGAGGAGGAGACGGCTGCTCTCAGACCCGGCGGGAACGTTGGTCTGCAGAGAAGACGTGGACGAAAAAATCAGAAAATCAGCTTCATTAGTGTTGGTGGTCTGCTGGATTAACCCTGATTATCGTCTGATTATTATTATTATTATTATTATTATTATTATTATTATTATTATTATTATTATTATTATCATCTGCTTATTATTATTATTATTATTATTATTATTATTATTATCATCTGCTTATTATTATTATTATTATTATTATTATTATTTAACCCTTATTATCTGATTATTATTTAACCCTAATTATCTGATTATTATTATTATTATTATTTAACCCTTATTATCTGATTACTATTATTATTATTATTTAACCCTTATTATCTGATTATTATTATTATTTAAGCTTGATCTGATTATTATTATTATTTAACCCTTATTATCTGATTATTATTATTATTATTATTATTTAACCCTTATTATCTGATTATTATTATTATTATTTAACCCTTATTATCTGATTATTATTATTATTATTTAACCCTAATTATCACCTGATTATTAATATTATTTAACCCTTATCATCTGATTATTATTATTATTATTATTATTATTATTATTATTATTATTATTATTATTATTTAACCCTAATTATCTGATTATTATTATTATTATTTAACCCTAATTATCATCTGATTATTAATATTATTTAACCCTTATCATTAGATTATTATTATTATTATTATTATTATTATTATTATTTAACCCTAATTATCACCTGATTATTAATATTATTTAACCCTTATCATTAGATTATTATTATTATTATTATTATTATTATTATTATTTAACCCTAATTATCTGATTATTATTATTATTATTATTTAACCCTAATTATCATCTGATTATTATTATTTCTCGGGGTGGGGAAACAAATCAAATTCACGTATATATCGGGATTGTTTTGCGACAATTTCTAAAATTAATTCTTTTCTCCAGAATCAATATTTTTTACAAACTGGGTCAGATTCAGATTAATACCCCACGAGCTCAAAGTCTGACGGTTTGAGATGACATCACATTTTTTATGGATATAAGAAAATACGATAACACTTGAAGGCTGGACGATTTGGGCTAAAATCATAATCACGATTAATCCAACAAGTTACCTCGATTACGATTATTAAAAAAAAAAAATCTTTTCTTATACTGTAAATATTCACGGTTATTTCTACGCGGCGGCCGTAATATCTTTTAAGGGCAAAGAACATTAACACCAGAACGGCCATGGCGGTCGTTGTGACCGTTTTGAAATGTATATGTGTAATAACTCATATAATATCATATATACGATCCTGCTGCTGCCTGACTTTCCCTAAAATATTCTGTATTTTAATTTAAAAATGTTTGTATATACATTACACAAAAGGCAAACGAAATACAATCACTTTGACCTATTTCGGCCATACACGGTCATATTGACCGCTCGGATTTTCGCGGTTTTGTTTTTAATCTTTCGCGCGGTTGAAGATCTTGGTTATTAGTAACTACTCTAGTCTCTGTCAGAGAAACGTAACGAGCGGTCTCGAGTAACAAGTGTGGGCATCACCGATGGGCCGAAGGCAGAGCCAGAGTCGGTAACGTGGGCTACTACGTCGTGGATGGACTCTGTTCTGAATCAGAAGGCAAACGCCGGGCGCTCGCTCTGTGAAAGGCGCGGAACACGTAGATGGCCGGTGGCTGTCTACGTGTTCATATAACTTTATACATCCTCGAACTGGCTGGAATCGTTGCACACATCCTCTCCAAGGAGTGCACCAGCTGTGAAATGTCCCGGAGGAAGTTCATGCAGCAACTGGTAGAAAGCTGAGAGCGGAGTTATGGAGGAAAAGGGCCGCGGTGCACGGTGCACGGTCCGAACAGCGCCGCGCACCGCAGCAGACACCAACACGGAGGCAGTGCCAGGTTAGGTTATAGCTAAATGTTCAAATACGATATTTGTAATTGTTATTTGGCTGTTATGAGTTAAGTTGAATGAATTTCCACACCATATTTTTCGGGATGTGAATGTATGAAATAATTACGGTTTACTACGCCATGATGTGAATTATTGAAACACGTATTACTACTCAAATGTATAATTGAACTCGTTAACATGTGCATTTCGGTGTTATTACGTTTTTCTAAAGATATCCTAACACAATACATAATACGATATCGCAATTAGGTATTAATCATGAGAGATTAGTTTGGAATCTGGCTCACGGCACTTCTAGTGTTAACACCCAGCGGGCGGCCGCGGAAATATTAATATGATTAAAAGACCGAAATAACCGACTTGGTGAATGACGTCGGTTATAGGCTCTGAATTTCGGTTTTGATTATTTTTCGATTAATCATCCAGCCCTACTTGAAGATATCTACATAAGAGTAAGACACCGTCCTGTCTCCTGAGGGAATGTCCTGTGTGTGTGTGTGTCTCTCTCTCTTAGTGTGTGTGTCTCTCTCTCTTAGTGTGTGTGTGTGTGTGTGTGTCTCTCTCTCTTAGTGTGTGTGTCTCTCTCTCTTAGTGTGTGTGTCTCTCTCTCTTAGTGTGTGTGTCTCTCTCTCTTAGTGTGTGTGTCTCTCTCTCTTAGTGTGTGTGTCTCTCTCTCTTAGTGTGTGTGTGTGTGTGTGTGTCTCTCTCTCTTAGTGTGTGTGTCTCTCTCTCTTAGTGTGTGTGTCTCTCTCTCTTAGTGTGTGTGTCTCTCTCTCTTAGTGTGTGTGTCTCTCTCTCTTAGTGTGTGTGTGTGTGTGTGTGTGTGTGTGTGTGTGTGTCTCTCTTAGTGTGTGTGTGTGTGTGTGTCTCTCTCTCTTAGTGTGTGTGTGTGTGTGTGTGTGTGTGTGTGTGTGTGTCTCTCTCTTAGTGTGTGTGTGTGTGTGTGTGTGTGTGTGTCTCTCTTAGTGTGTGTGTCTCTCTCTCTTAGTGTGTGTGTGTGTGTGTGTGTGTGTGTGTGTGTCTCTCTCTCTCTTAGTGTGTGTGTGTGTGTGTGTGTGTGTGTGTGTGTGTCTCTGTCTGTGTGTGTGTCTCTCTATCTCTCTCTGTGTGTGTGTCTCTCTCTCTGTGTGTGTGTGTGTGTGTCTCTCTCTCTTAGTGTGTGTGTGTGTGTATGTGTGTGTGTGTCTCTCTTAGTGTGTGTGTGTGTGTCTCTCTCTCTTAGTGTGTGTGTGTGTGTGTGTGTGTGTGTCTCTCTCTTAGTGTGTGTGTGTGTGTGTGTGTCTCTGTCTCTCTCTCTCTCTCTGTGTGTGTGTGTGTGTCTCTCTCTCTTAGTGTGTGTGTGTGTGTGTGTGTGTGTGTGTGTGTCTCTCTTAGTGTGTGTGTGTGTGTGTCTCTCTCTCTTAGTGTGTGTGTGTGTGTGTGTGTGTGTGTGTGTGTCTCTCTCTTAGTGTGTGTGTGTGTGTGTGTGTCTCTGTCTCTCTCTCTCTCTTAGTGTGTGTGTGTGTGTGTGTGTGTGTGTGTGTGTGTGTGTGTGTCTCTCTTAGTGTGTGTGTCTCTCTCTCTTAGTGTGTGTGTGTGTGTGTGTGTGTGTCTCTCTCTCTTAGTGTGTGTGTGTGTGTGTGTGTGTGTGTGTGTGTGTGTGTGTGTGTGTGTCTTCCTCTGCTGCGTGTCTAATTTGCTCTGATTAAACTCTGGCTGGCGTGCGGCGCTCGGCAGCCACGGCTCCCCAGACGTCATTGATTATATCCTCACATTATTATATATGATGATTATTATTATTATTATTATTATTAATATTATATTTCAGCGTTCACATATGGGGATTAACCCTGACAGTGATGATCCAAACAGCAGTCCAGCAGTGTGACAGTCCCTGCAGAGCAACAAGCTTTTATTCACACATTATATATATATATATATATATATATATATATATATATATATATATATATATATATATATATATATATATATATATATATATAATATGTTTACTTTATAAATCATAATACCGCTGAATGACACAAAACAGTTGGTGTTAAGAGGCTTACAGCTGGATTAGGACAGAAGAGAGAGAGATTATCGCCTTGACATTACACATTTTAAAAGCTATTGTTTGCTTTTACATTTTCAGAACAAAAGAAGTAACTCCACAACCTTTTAAATGGTTGATTTGTTTACTATATACTCACGTAGACATGTGATTATACGTGTGATAGAGCCGCAACTAACGGTTATTTTCATTATCGATAACACCATGAATACTGGATTAATCACTGGATCACAGCTGTGTTGTAATCTTCCAAACAAATCCCAAGCCAGCATATTTCCACCAGACTCCATGTAAATAATCAGGACTTTTAGCGTGTATAGAGCCAGCATATTTCCACCAGACTCCATGTAAATAATCAGGACTTTTAGCGTGTATAGAGCCAGCATATTTCCACCAGACTCCATGTAAATAATCAGGACTTTTGGCATGTATAGAGCCAGCATATCTCCACCAGACTCCATGTAAATAATCAGGACTTTTAGCGTGTATAGAGCCAGCATATTTCCACCAGACTCCATGTAAATAATCAGGACTTTTAGCGTGTGTAGAGCCAGCATATTTCCACCAGACTCCATGTAAATAATCAGGACTTTTAGCGTGTATAGAGCCAGCATATCTCCACCAGACTCCATGTAAATAATCAGGACTTTTAGCGTGTATAGAGCCAGCATATCTCCACATGTAAATGGGTGAATTAAGGGTTTATTTCAACCAAACCAGAGTGGTGATTGTTGGAACAGTGGAAAGATGAACCAAGACGGCTTTTGATAGTTTGATTTAGTTTCTGTCCACTTTGAATGAAGTGTGTTTTACGATGATAAAACTCCTGATTATTTACATGGAGTCTGGTGGGTTTAGCGATCTCGGTGATGTTTTTATGTTTAAAAGAATCTATTAGATCTATTAGATTTTAAAACAAATGATTGATAGCCCTGCCCTTTACTTAGGATAACAGCCAGGATGTCTGTGTCACCAAACCTCATTGAGAAAAGTGAACATTTAGCTGCGATCCCTAAAAGCAGGACAGAGAAGTGTTGTAACGTGCCGTCAGTGTGGACCTCATTCATAGTCTGCTGGTTCAGTCCTTTCTCCGAGCCCCTCCGCATCCCACACACACACACACACACACACACACATAAGAAAACAAAAACCTGGAGGTTTGCATGATAATGTTGGCAGCTGCCTGAGGGCGACTCCCCCCCGTTCTCTGCTCATTCACAGGGTCAGATACTCCATTCATTCACAGTGTGTGGGTCTCTGTGTGTGTGTGTGTGTGTGTGTGTGGATGGGGGTCTGTTTGTGTGTGTGTGTGTGTTCTTGTTTAACTACAGTCGTGGGGTCTAAAAAACCGGGAGTTCAGTATACTTGTGGGGTCCGACCAGCCTTGTGGGCCCAAAATGCTGGAGCCCACAAGGTTAAAGGTCTGTTTGAGGGTTAAGACTTGGTTTTAGGATTAGGGTTAGAATTAGGTTATGGTTAGGGTGAGGGTAAGGGT
>CM042331.1:31930052-31932552 GCA_023566125.1 Zingel zingel | reverse complement strand
TACACTATACTACCATAATATATACACTATACTACCATAATATATACACTATACTACCATAAGAATATATACACTATACTACCATAATATATAAACTATACTACCATAATATATACACTATACTACCATAATATATACACTATACTACCATAAGAATATATACACTATACTACCATAATATATACACTATACTAGTATAGTGTATATATTTTTACCATAATATATACACTATACTACCATAATATATAAACTATACTACCAAAATATATACACTATACTACCATAATATATACACTATACTACCATAATATATACACTATACTACCATAATATATAAACTATACTACCAAAATATATACACTATACTACCATAATATATACACTATACTACCATAAGAATATATACACTATACTACCATAATATATACACTATACTAGTATAGTGTATATATTTTTACCATAATATATACACTATACTACCAAAATATATACACTATACTACCATAATATATACACTATACTACCAAAATATATACACTATACTACCAAAATATATACACTATACTGCCAAAATATATACACTATACTACCATAATATATACACTATACTACCATAATATATACACTATACTCCCAAAATATATACACTATACTACCATAAGAATATATACACTATACTACCATAATATATACACTATACTACCAAAATATATACACTATACTACCATAATATATACACTATACTACCAAAATATATACACTATACTACCATAATATATACACTATACTACCATAATATATACACTATACTACCATAATATATACACTATACTACCATAATACATACACTATACTACCATAATACATACACTATACTACCAAAATATATACACTATACTACCATAATATATACACTATACTACCATAAGAATATATACACTATACTACCAAAATATATACACTATACTACCATAATATATACACTATACTACCAAAATATATACACTATACTACCATAATATATACACTATACTACCATAATATATACACTATACTACCATAAGAATATATACACTATACTACCATAATATATACACTATACTACCAAAATATATACACTATACTACCATAAGAATATATACACTATACTACCATAATATATACACTATACTACCAAAATATATACACTATACTACCATAATATATACACTATACTACCAAAATATATACACTATACTACCATAATATATACACTATACTACCATAATATATACACTATACTACCATAATATATACACTATACTACCATAATATATACACTATACTACCATAATACATACACTATACTACCATAATACATACACTATACTACCAAAATATATACACTATACTACCATAATATATACACTATACTACCATAATATATACACTATACTACCATAATATATACACTATACTACCATAATATATACACTATACTACCATAACAATATATACACTATACTACCATAATATATACACTATACTACCATAATATATACACTATACACTATACTACCATAATATATACACTATACTACCATAATATATACACTATACTACCATAATATATAAACTATACTACCAAAATATATACACTATACTACCATAATATATACACTATACTACCATAATATATACACTATACTACCATAATATATACACTATACTACCATAATATATACACTATACTACCTAAATTTATACACTATACTAGCATAATATATACACTATACTACCATAATATATACACTATACTACCATAATATATACACTATACTACCATAATATATACACTATACTACCATAACAATATATACACTATACTACCATAATATATACACTATACTACCATAATATATACATTACTATACTACCATAATATATACACTATACACTATACTACCATAATATATACACTATACTACCATAACAATATATACACTATACTACCATAATATATACACTATACTATCATAATATATACACTATACTACCATAATATATACACTATACTACCATAATATATACACTATACTACCATAATATATACACTATACACTATACTACCATAATATATACACTATACACTATACTACCATAATATATACACTATACTACCATAATATATAAACTATACTACCAAAATATATACACTATACTACCATAATATATACACTATACTACCATAATATATACACTATACTACCATAATATATACACTATACTACCATAAGAATATATACACTATACTACCATAATATATACACTATACTACCATAATATATACACTATACTACCATAATATATACACTATACTACCATAATATATACACTATACTACCATAATATATACACTATACTACCATAATATATACACTATACTACCATATTGTATACACTATACTACCATAATATATACACTATACTACCATAAGAATATATACACTATACTACCATA
>CM042331.1:31917552-31922552 GCA_023566125.1 Zingel zingel | reverse complement strand
TGAGGGCCCTGACAGTACCTAGGTAAGGACTACTAGCCAGTCAGGAGCAGAGTATGAGGGCCCTGACAGTACCTAGGTAAGGACTACTAGCCAGTCAGGAGCAGAGTATGAGGGCGTGCCCTGACAGTACCTAGGTAAGGACTACTAGCCAGTCAGAAGCAGAGTATGAGGGCGTGCCCTGACAGTACCTAGGTAAGGACTACTAGCCAGTCAGAAGCAGAGTATGAGGGCCCTGACAGTACCTAGGTAAGGACTACTAGCCAGTCAGGAGCAGAGTATGAGGGCCCTGACAGTACCTAGGTAAGGACTACTAGCCAGTCAGGAGCAGAGTATGAGGGCCCTGACAGTACCTAGGTAAGGACTACTAGCCAGTCAGGAGCAGAGTATGAGGGTGTGTCCTGACAGTACCTAGGTAAGGACTACTAGCCAGTCAGGAGCAGTTTGTGAACAGTGTGTTCTGTTGGAGATGGTAAGTCTCTTTGGGGAGGACTTTGGGCTTTTTCACTTTGTAAACCTGTAACGTGCACAAAAAGATATATAACACGATAAAGGAAAGCTGCTCCGAGACAAAGCCGTTATTATTCTCAGGAGCGGATCCGTTCAGACAGAAGCCGCTCGGCGAGGAGTCGACTCTCCTGCCGTCACATTTAATCAAACAGCTGATATCATCACCAGGAAACCAGCTCCGTGCTGATCACACCAGCTGATATAATATTTCATCTCCAGTTATTAGAATCCTGCTTTCCTTTTCCAAAGCCGACACACACACACACACACACACACACACACACACACACACACACACACACACACACACACACAGACACACACACAGACACACACACACACACACACACACACACACACACACACACACACACACAGAGACACACACACAGACACACACACAGACAGACACACACACACACAGAGACACACACACAGAGACAGACACACACACACACAGAGACACACACACAGAGACAGACACACAGACACACACACACACACACACACAGACACACACACACACACACACGTTCATACACATGTGTACACACACAGACACATACACACACACACAGAGACACAGACACACAGACACACACACACACACACACACACACAGACACATACACACACACACAGAGACACAGACACACAGACACACACACACACACACGTTCATGCACACGTGTACACACACTGATACAGACACACACACAGACACACACACAGACACACACACACACACACACACACACACACACACACACACACACACACACACACACACACAGAGACACAGAGTGTTGTCTATCCGGCCCTTGTCCTGGACTACTGAATATAATAATATTCCATTATATTTTGTATTTTGAATTGTTACCTGCCATCAAAATTTTGTGATTTCCTTGCCATAAATATTGACATTTGTACCGTAAATTGGTGCCTAAAAATGTATCAGAATGCAGGAATTGAAGTCTTTTACCCTCAAAATGTCCTGGAGGAGACCAGACCCCCCCCCCCACTTCATGTTCTCCCCCAAAGACCAATTCTGAACAAGGACAAACTCTGAAGTATAATCACAGATGGCCATAAAAACATATTTATATTGCAGAATTAGAGAGTTAAAACAGATGAACAGATGGAGAACCAGACGGACAATATGTACAGTGTCAACAGAGAGACACACGGACCATCTGTTCTGTTATACAATGATCTGGAAAAATAATAATAATATAATAATAATAAATTGAATTTATATAGCGCTTTTCAAAGACTCAAACTCGCTTTACAGGGGCGGTAGATTACAGAAACAGAACAGAACAAAACAAGATTCAGGCACAGATGAAAAGGGAGGGGGGCGGGGGGCTACGGATAGGCAGAGGTGAAGAGATGGGTCTTGAGGCGGGACTGGAAGATGGAGAGGGACTCAGAGGTGTGGATCTCTTGGGGGAGGGAGTTCCAGAGCCTGGGAGCTGCTCTGGGAGATGGAGAGGGACTCAGAGGTGTGGATCTCTTGGGGGAGGGAGTTCCAGAGCCTGGGAGCTGCTCTGGGAGATGGAGAGGGACTCAGAGGTGTGGATCTCTTGGGGGAGGGAGTTCCAGAGCCTGGGAGCTGCTCTGGGAGATGGAGAGGGACTCAGAGGTGTGGATCTCTTGGGGGAGGGGAGTTCCAGAGCCTGGGAGCTGCTCTGGGAGATGGAGAGGGACTCAGAGGTGTGGATCTCTTGGGGGAGGGAGTTCCAGAGCCTGGGAGCTGCTCTGGAAGATGGAGAGGGACTCAGAGGTGTGGATCTCTTGGGGGAGGGAGTTCCAGAGCCTGGGAGCTGCTCTGGGAGATGGAGAGGGACTCAGAGGTGTGGATCTCTTGGGGGAGGGAGTTCCAGAGCCTGGGAGCTGCTCTGGAAGATGGAGAGGGACTCAGAGGTTGCTCACGTCACATCTACGTCTTCAAGCTCAGTTGGAGGCTGCTCAGTAACGCTCAGCCATCACCGGGAAAGAGACTTCACTGGTCTCCGTCCAGAGACCCGGGACCTGCTGGTCCATTACATATATGTCAATGCTCAGAACTCACCTTTTTACATCGGCCTTGTCCTATCCTGCTTTGGTTGTAATTCAGTGTTATCTTTTGATGTCGTTTTAGCCTAAATCACTGATTTGTAAGTGTATTTTATTTTTATTTTAATACCCTGTGGCTAATGTTCTATGTACAGCACTTTGGTCAGCGCCAGCTGTTTTTAAATGTGCTATAGAAATAACCTTTACTTACTTACTTACTTACTAATCGAACAGACAGACAGTGACGACAAAGACCGACATACTGTAGAGAATGACAGCATACAAACAGCATCAACAGGCAGTATGTGTATTTGTTATAAACGTGTGCTCTTTAAAAAGTAGTACGCATTGTTTGGCAGTTACATTAAATGTTTAAAAATCTGTTACATGAGGTACTGCTTATATTATTTCACCATCTGTACACAAATGTAATTAGTGAATGCATGTGTGTGTGTGTGTGTATGTGTGTGTGTGTGTGTGGGGGGGGGGGCTGCATGGTGATGTGGGCTGGTGGGATACAGTGCCAGGGCTGAGTTTTGGTCCCAGTCCGCCCCTGCACACACACACACACACACACACACACACACACACACACACACACACACACACACACACACACACACAGAGACACACACACACACAGAGACACACACACACACAGACACTGACATACACACACACACGCGCACACACACACACACACACACACACACACACACACACACACACACACACACACACACAGACACAGACACACACACAGATGCACACACACACACACACACACACACACACACACACACACACAGACACTGACATACACACACACACACACACACATACAAACACGCACACACACATGCAAACACACACAGACAGACACACACACACACACAGACAGACACACTTCACTCTTTATGTTGTAGTTTCTGGATTTTAAATGTTTCAGTTCCCGCTGAAGACTTTCTTTTGGTTTCTAAAGACTTCCCTCTTTGTGTTTCAGAGCGCGTTGGCGTTCCAGGCGTCGGTGAGCGACGAGGATCTGATCGTGGTCACGCTGGAGCACTCGGACCTGCAGGACAACGTCACGGCGTACGCCGCCCAGATCTCTGGAGGGCCCCGGCCCATCCTGGTCCAGTTTGTGAACGCCAGCGAGCCGCTGCTGGTCAACACGTCGCTGCATGGCCTCTGCTACACGGTGGGACTGCTGCTCAGACGGGGAGGACGCTGGTCCAGACCCGTCAAGACCCTGTCCGTGCTCACAAGTAAGAAACTCTCCAACAACAACCTTTGAGAATGCTGTAACCAGCAGCTTTGAACCAAGCTGTAATGTAAATGGAAATAAGCTGGCTCTATACACGCTAAAAGTCCTGATTATTTACATGGAGTCTGGTGGAAATATGCTGGCTCTATACACGCTAAAAGTCCTGATTATTTACATGGAGTCTGGTGGAAATATGCTGGCTCTATACACGCTAAAAGTCCTGATTATTTACATGGAGTCTGGTGGAGATATGCTGGCTCTATACACGCTAAAAGTACTGATTATTTACATGGAGTCTGGTGGAAATATGCTGGCTCTATACACGCTAAAAGTACTGATTATTTACATGGAGTCTGGTGGAGATATGCTGGCTCTATACACGCTAAAAGTCCTGATTATTTCCATGGAGTCTGGTGGAAATACGCTGGCTCTATACACACTAAAAGTCCTGATTATTTACATGGAGTCTGGTGGAAATATGCTGGCTCTATACACGCTAAAAGTCCTGATTATTTACATGGAGTCTGGTGGAAATATGCTGGCTCTATACACGCTAAAAGTCCTGATTATTTACATGGAGTCTGGTGTAGTTAGGTGATGGTGATTTCGGGGCTGTTTGATGTTAAACTAAAATGATCTTACTCTTTAACTAAAAGGTCTATCTCTGTAGGGATCCATCCCATAATGTTGTCACACACTTAGAATAATAATCTGAGTCTGTCAGCAGCAACAACAGAACTTTTAGTGACTCTAACTGCTGCTGAACATTAGTCCTGTAGGGTTACATCACAGCTCGGTTCTGGATTAATACTGGACCAGTTCCATAGATTATTGTCCCATCAGACACTCAGACACTCACACACATGGACACGTAGAGTCCAGGTTGAAAAAAAACAAAGTTACCCTTTAATATATCACAATCTATTCACTTATCTGTTAAATGAAATTGAAATGAACAATTTCATAAAAAAAGAAGAAAAAACAGCAGAAGTTTGACTTGTGTTTTTTGTCGTCAGAGCCACTTCCTGTCCGCAGCCTCCACATATCGGACTACAAAGAGTCCCCAGAGACCGGCGTCGTGTTCGAGTTTGAGCCGCCGGCCGGAAACGTCTTCAGCAGAGTCAACATCAGCTACACCGAGGGACAGGAACGCCGCTCCATGCTTTACAGAGGT
>CM042331.1:31880052-31892552 GCA_023566125.1 Zingel zingel | reverse complement strand
ATTTCCCTTAATCTCAGATTTAAGGGTCTTAATGTTGTTTTTGGAGGAAAGTTGTGTTAAATTCTACAAAACGAGAAAATGCGAATTCAGTCGTTTGTTCTTTTAAAAATTAGAGAAAAGTCTGTTGTTTCTGAGTAATTAGTGATTAATATAACGGCTGAAAGACGGTCAGCGAAGGCAGAAGCTTGGCTTCCATCTGCTATTGTATTTGACCTTCCATCATTGATGTCTTCTCGATGTCGGTGAAGTTGTGTTTCGCTTTGACTGCATGTTGTTACAGCAGCGTGGATGTGAAGAGGCCGCCACTGATGCAGATAGACCGCACCCGGCGCCACGAGGGGGCAGCAAGGAGGCTTTGCCCCCTCGGTGGTATTTTCTGCCCCCTTGTTTCAATTCAGTTTTATTCATAGTATGAAATCATAACAAGCGCAGCAGCCTTTTAAATAGTTACTTTTATTTCAATTGTTTTCCTTAATATATTTCATTTTTTTTTACTTAAAATATTTCGACTTTTTTACTTTAAATATTTCGACTTTTTGGATTTTAAATATTTTGACTTTTTTACTCAAAATATTTTGACTTTTTTTACTTTAAATATTTCGACTTTTTTACTCTAAATATTTCGACTTTTTTACTCAAAATATTTCAATTTCTTTACTTAAAATATTTTGACTTTTTTACTCAAAATATTTCGACTTTTTTACTCAAAATATTTCAATTTCTTTACTTAAAATATTTCGACTTTTTTACTCAAAATATTTTGAATATTTTACTCAAAATATTTTGAATATTTTACTCAAAATATTTTGAATATTTTACTCAAAATATTTCGACTTTTTTACTCAAAATATTAAATTTTTTAATGTATTCCCAAAATGTCTTTAAAATGGGACTGGAGCTTACTTTTTTGTTTTTTAAATGAATTAATTTTCGCTAATAAGAGAGACATTACAAATAAAAGTGCGTATCAAGATGTTTAACGAAGTCAAAGTTGACTTTACTTTGAGAAATATAAACATGATTTTCTCCAAAAGAATTTGTCAAATGTTGAATATTGTTTAAACACAAGCGACTGTACAAGAACTATATATATATATATATATATATATATATATATATATATATATATATATATATATATATATATATATATATATATATATATATATATATATATAATCTCTTTTTTAAGGGAGTCCTGGCCAAGACAGCAGTATAATAGTTCCATATTTAAATATACAGTAAAAACAAACCAAAAACAGAAAAAGACAGTTGGCATTTTAAAGGTCCCATGGCATGAAAATGTCACTTTATGAGGTTTTTTAACATTAATGTGCGTTCCCCCAGCCTGCCTCTGGCCCCCCAGTGGCTAGAAATGGTGATAGGTGTAAACCGAGCCCTGGGTATCCTGCTCTGCCTTTGAGAAAATGAAATACCGAACTAAAATATTTTGACTTTTTGACTTAAAATATTTTTACTTTTTTGACTTAAAATATTTCGATTTTTTACTTAAAATATTTCAACTTTTTTACTTAAAATATTTCGACTTTTTTACTTAAAATATTTCAACTTTTTAAATAAAAATATTTCGACTTTTTTAATTAAAATATTTCGACTTTTTTACTTAAAATATTTCAACTTTTTAAATAAAAATATTTCGACTTTTTTAATTAAAATATTTCGACTTTTTTGACTTAAAATATTTCGACTTTTTTACTTAAAATATTTCGACTTTTGTGACTTAAAATATTTCGACTTTTTTACTTAAAATATTTCGAGTTTTTTACTTAAAATATTTCGAGTTTTTTACTTAAAATATTTCGAGTTTTTTACTTAAAATATTTCGACTTTTTTACTTAAAATATTTCGAGTTTTTTACTTAAAATATTTCGACTTTTTTAATTAAAATATTTCGACTTTTTTAATTAAAATATTTCGACTTTTTTACTTAAAATATTTCGACTTTTTTATTTCAAATATTTCGACTTTTTTAATTAAAATATTTCGACAATATTTTAATTAAAATATTTTGACTTTTTTAATTAAAATATTTCGACTTTTTTAATTAAAATATTTCAACTTTTTTACTTAAAATATTTCGACTTTTTTATTTCAAATATTTCGACTTTTTTAATTAAAATATTTCGACAATATTTTAATTAAAATATTTTGACTTTTTTAATTAAAATATTTCAACTTTTTTAATTAAAATATTTCAACTTTTTTACTTAAAATATTTCGACTTTTTTAATTAAAACATTTCAACTTTTTTACTTAAAATATTTCAACTTTTTTACTTAAAATATTTCTAGTTTTTTACTTAAAATATTTCGACTTTTTTACTTAAAATATTTCGACTTTTTTAATTAAAATATTTCGACTTTTTTAATTAAAATATTTCGACTTTTTTAATTAAAATATTTCGACAATATTTTAATTAAAATATTTTGACTTTTTTAATTAAAATATTTCGACTTTTTTAATTAAAATATTTCGACTTTTTTACTTAAAATATTTCGACTTTTTTACTTAAAATATTTCGACTTTTTTAATTAAAATATTTCGACTTTTTTAATTAAAATATTTCAACTTTTTTACTCAAAATATTTCAACTTTTTTTTCGAAGTTCTACACGAAGCTCCAGAGTCGAAATATTTTAAGTAAAAAAGTTGACATATTCAAGTAAAAAAAAGTCAAAATATTGTATATATTATATATCATAAGTGGATAAAAAAAAAAAAAAACTAAAACCACCCCAAAGAAGAGTTCCTAAATGTGTAATCTGCATCAGTGGGGGGGGGGTCACGACCCGAGCAACAGCAACGTTAAAGAGATGATCGGGTTCATTCAGGTGGCCGTCACGCGTTGTGACGACACAAGCCACAGAGTTACAAAATGTGTTTATCCACTCGGCTGAGTGTTGCATTGTGGGCCGGGCCGGGAGAACGCTGCACTGATGTCACAGCCTCAGGCTGAAGGTTGTTGAACGAAGACAGAGCGGCCATTGATGTCCTGCAGCAAACAGACTCCTGTTGTCCTCCAGAGAGACAACGGGACACTTTCTGAACTGCTGCATGATGCATTAACTCTGTGTTCAGCACTAATGTGAAGCTCTCAACGCTCTGTGCCTCTTTACTAATGGAGCGCCATGTTCTGTCCCCACCTATCGCCCCCTGGTGTCTGTTTTTCTTTATTTTCACTTGTGTGTGTGTCTGTGTTTTTTTATTTTTTTTAATTTGAACCCCCCTTCAGGCGAAGAAGCCTCTTTGCCTTCCTTACCCTACTGCCATCCTGCCTTTGGACTGACTATCTTTTGGCTTTTTATATTAATCCTTGGTAAGTAAAGCTCTTGCTGGCCAAAAACACTTCACTTCAGGGGGCATGTCGTAGCAGAGCCACAGCCCACAGTATTGATCAGAGACATTGTTGTTAACTCTCCATTTGAACCCAAAATTACCTCCGTGCGGAGCCGCCAGATCATCTCTGGATCCAGAACTTAAGGAGAAGTCTGTTGATATTCTGTTTTTTTTTTTACTATTGTCAACAAATCCCACGAAAAGACCAAAACTAACAAATAGGGCTGGGCGATATGGAGAAAATCAAATATAATATAATATTTTTGACCAAATACCTCGATATCGATACCGCAACAATATTGTAGGGTTGACTATCTATCGGTGCTTTCACAAAATATTTACACAATGAGATTTTTGATAAATAATTATCAGTAATGTGGATATAACGACGAAGTGGTTAAAGTTAAATAATAGAACAGTTACAACAGTCTGGTAATTTCAGACAATGACATTACTTTACTGTAACGCAGCCTTTAAAACCAGGAAAAGACACTTAAGCCATATTACAATATCCAAAATCTAAGATGATATCTAGTTTCATATCACAATATCGATATAATATCCATATATTGCTACAGCTCTACTAACAATGCATTTAAAGATGTGGTGTGCCTCAAGGCTCGATTCTGGGTCCTGTTACTTTCTCTATTTACATGCTTTCTTTTAATTAGTAGACAGAATACAGAACATATTCATGCAGATCAAACGCAGTAAGTGATACTAGTTGTGTCATTGCTCTCAAATCTTGATTCAAGGAAAGAAACTCTTAGATATCTTGTATTTGTCTAACTTTAAGGACCTCAAGGATCACACTGAGATGATTGTATTTGGGCGAAATATTTACTATTTTCAACAAAATACAATGAAAACAGACACACAGACAGAAAATCAGCAGTTATTTAAGTTGTTTTTGAGACATTTTTTGCTTTTCACTTTTTTAACATTTTTATTCAAAGTTTTTTTTCTGCTTTTTTCGAGGATTTCAATGTTTTTTTTCGCTTTTTTAAAACATTTTAATTGTACTCGCCAAAAGCGTTTTCTAGAACCGTCCATGTTATTTTTGGGCACTTTGGTTGAAAGAAACCCAAATTTCTAAAATAGAAGACTTTGAAAAAGGGGTCAAAAGGGGTCAAACTGGACAACAGGACGGTTAAGTATATATATATATATATATATATATATATATATATATATATATATATATATATATATATATATATATATATATTCAGGTTGAATCTGTTTTCCTGCTCAACTTTTGGACTTTTAGGTTCCGTTACGTGGGATTCGGTACCAGTACCGAACTGTTCCTATTTCCGAGCTTCATGCAGTTTTTCGTCACTTTTTCGTGCCTTTTTGCAGCTTATTTGTCCTTTTTTTAAGTTATTGTCATTTTTTTATGTTTTTTTTGTCGTTGCTTTTTTGTCGTTTTTTCACCTTTTTTGTCGTTTTTCGTCTCCTTTTTTCTGACATTTTTTACGCTTTTCACTAACAACTTATTGATCAATACAAAAGGTATTTCAAAATTACACTTAATAAAGTTTTAGTATTCATAACACTTAGAGAAGAGTCCCGCACACTGACCATTACTGAAGCAATAATGTAGTTAGAAGAATACAACGTCTCGGTCTCAGACCTTCATCAGGTAAGTCTACCTGTTCACCTGATGAAGGTCTGACACCTAAACGTTGTATTTTTAGTCTTCTCTAAGCTTTTGATCATATCCTACGCACCTGCCCGACAAAAGAGGTGTGCAAAAAAGCTTTCTTACGGTATTCATAACACAAAAAACAGGCTGGGTCCAGATTGCCTGGCACCTCTCCAGCTACCAGTCCACCAACTTTGGTCCATATGGGCACTTGAACCTGCGACCCTCCGGTCCCAACCCAACTCCCTACAGACTGAGCTACCGCCACCTCACACCCCAGAAATAAGTATAACACTAGTGGTAATAAGTTGGTGTGTACAGTATATTGATGGTAGTGGAAAAAAGCTAAGTAAATGTTACTGTTATTACAGTTATTTACTGTTAACACCAATGCATCTTGGAAACATTTAAGAAAATATGGAAATTGCACTGCATTCAATTAAAATAATACAGACTCTCTATTTACACTAAAAGTAAAATACCTTAAACTTCAAGAACATTATGCGTACTGTGAATACACCGTTTACTAGCGAAGATGCTGCCAGGATATTACGGTGAAAAGCTTTTCACTCCTTTGACCCTCCTGTTGTCCTCGGGGTCAAACTTGACCCGTTTTTCAGAATCCAAATCAGAATCAGAAGATGTAATGTCATTGTACAAATGAACAATGACATTTTTAGCAGCAGTTCACCCAGTGTTATACATCTAAATCTAAAAGACAAGAAATAAATAGCAAAACAACAATATAGAAAGAAATATACACACAAAATATATATAGATACAGAATTAGAATGAAATATACACACTAAAAGTACTCATTATTGCACATGGTCCGTATGTGAAGGTGTGTATGTGTGCTAGTGAGTGTGTTCAGTGTGGTGATGGCGGGTCCTGGTCCTGATTGGCCTGTAGAGGCTGCCAGAGGGCAGCAGGTCAAAGTTTCTACACAAAAAATATGGATTACTTTTAACAAAATATCCCCCCCCCCCAAAAAAAAATGATTGGTTCAATACAACATTCTTCGCAATATCATTGAATTCCGTTTCATTTACCATTTCCTGAGGATATTCTGACAAAAGTCTTCCTTGGATTTTAACTTAATTGTCAAAATATTTCAAAATTTCAATAATTTCTCTCTTTTTAACTCCAAAATTAGGTATAAAATCATATAAATGATGTTTATTGACCATGAATTTTGAAAACATAATTGTAAAACTTGTGGTAATAAGTTGGTTTAAGTTGACTAAAAAGAGGAATAAAACAATCATCTTTTGGAAATTGATCTTAATGCCTTAATTAAAAAAAATTGGAAAAATGCAGCCTTTAAGGACCCCAATTATCTTTGTGAATGAATAATGTATCGTAAATAAATAAATGTTCTTCTTAAAATACAGGCGGCATAAGTCAGTCCACCCCTATGTTAGATTCCCATAGAGGCAGGCAGACTTTTATTTTGAAAGGCCAGTTATTACATGGATCCAGGATACTATGCATCCTGATGAAGTTCCCTTGGCCCCCCCATCATCACATCCCCTTCACCATACCCCCCCCATCATCACATCCCCTTCACCATACCCCCACATCATCACATCCCCTTCACCATACCCCCCCATCATCACATCCCCTTCACCATACCCCCCCATCATCACATCCCCTTCACCATACCCCCACATCATCACATCCCCTTCACCATACCCCCACATCATCACATCCCCTTCACCATACCCCCACATCATCACATCCCCTTCACCATACCCCCACATCATCACATCCCCTTCACCATACCCCCCCATCATCACATCCCCTTCACCATACCCCCCCATCATCACATCCCCTTCACCATACCCCCCCATCATCACATCCCCTTCACCATACCCCCCCATCATCACATCCCCTTCACCATACCCCCCCATCATCACATCCCCTTCACCATACCCCCCCATCATCACATCCCCTTCACCATACCCCCCCCCATCATCACATCCCCTTCACCATACCCCCCCATCATCACATCCCCTTCACCATACCCCCCCATCATCACATCCCCTTCACCATACCCCCACATCATCACATCCCCTTCACCATACCCCCACATCATCACATCCCCTTCACCGTACCCCCCCCATCATCACATCCCCTTCACCATACCCCCACATCATCACATCCCCTTCACCATACCCCCCCATCATCACATCCCCTTCACCATACCCCCACATCATCACATCCCCTTCACCATACCCCCCATCATCACATCCCCTTCACCATACCCCCACATCATCACATCCCCTTCACCATACCCCCCCATCATCACATCCCCTTCACCATACACCCCCCACATCATCACATCCCCTTCACCATACCCCCACATCATCACATCCCCTTCACCATACCCCCCCATCATCACATCCCCTTCACCATACCCCCCCATCATCACATCCCCTTCACCATACCCCCCCCCATCATCACATCCCCTTCACCATACCCCCCCCCATCATCACATCCCCTTCACCATACCCCCCCATCATCACATCCCCTTCACCATACACCCCCCACATCATCACATCCCCTTCACCATACCCCCACATCATCACATCCCCTTCACCATACCCCCCCATCATCACATCCCCTTCACCATACCCCCCCCCATCATCACATCCCCTTCACCATACCCCCCCATCATCACATCCCCTTCACCATACCCCCCCATCATCACATCCCCTTCACCATACCCCCCCCCATCATCACATCCCCTTCACCATACCCCCCCACATCATCACATCCCCTTCACCATACCTAGAGATTGGCATGGGGTACTTTCCATGAAATCATCTCTCAATGTAAATCAACCAGCTATTGAATACAACCATGCCAATTTATTTTTGTACGATACATTATTCATTCACAAAGAAAATTGGTGTCCTTAAAGATCAATTTCCAAAAGATTAATTTGTATTCCTCTTTGTAGACAACTTTAGCATGGGGGGGGTGTAAACGTATGCACACCACTGTACTGGCGGTATTTGGGGGAAAAGCGTAGAAAAAGTTGAATAAAGTGAGAAAAAAATATTAAAGAAACATTAAAATAAAAGTGTTTTCAATTTTCACCCGGGAGGACAACACAAGGGTTAATCGTGTTTTTGGACAATGGCGCTCTATGGCGCAGAAGCATTCAAATATATCAGGCTTTGATACAGTTTGTAGATTAATTGTTGGTTTGAATCTGCACATGGGATTTGTTGACAAAAACAAAATATAGCATATCACCAGATCTCTTCTTTAACACTTTTGAAATCAAATAAAAAAAGTTTCTTTAGTCCAATTTCATTGATGGGGAAACAGGAAGTCAGCAGATGATTTTTTTGACATGTTGAACTTTGTCTTGCAATGCTGTGTCTGTGGTTGAACTCTCAAAGTCACACTAACACGTTGGATGTAGCATGATGCTAGCTGTTGATGCTAACTACAGCTTCGCTCCATGTTTGGTGTCTGCATGCCGTCTGTCTTTTTCCTTTTTGTTAGATTTCACTTAAGAAGTAGACTTTCAGTATTTAGTGCTGTTTTTAGCGTAGCTTTTATCTGCTGTATGTTCTGTTAAGCCCAGTTCAGATCAAAGATTCGCAACGAGAGAAAAAACGTTTTAGAACGTCACAGAGAAATGTTTCAGCGGTCTGAAGCGGCCCGTCTCAGCTCGACTCAAACCAGCTGCGACTCAGCTGGTGGAGTCTCCAGAGGCTGGTTTTACAACGTAAGAGACGTCTCCTGTTTCAACAGCCAATAGAGAAGTCAGCTGGTCCAGTCTCCAGAGGCTGGTTTTAGAACGTAAGAGACGTCTCCTGTTTCAACAGCCAATACAGAAGTCAGCTGGTCGAGTCTCCAGAGGCTGGTTTTAGAAAGTAAGAGACGTCTCCTGTTTCAACAGCCAATAGAGAAGTCAGCTGTTCGAGTCTCCAGAGGCTGGTTTTAAAACGTAAGAGACGTCTCCTATTTCAACAGCCAATAAAGAAGTCAGCTGGTGGAGTCTCCAGAGGCTGGTTTTAGACCGTAAGAGACGTCTCCTGTTTCAACAGCCAATAGAGAAGTCAGCTTGTCGTGTCTCCAGAGGCTGGTTTTAGAAAGTAAGAGACGTCTCCTGTTTCAACAGCCAATAGAGAAGTCAGCTGGTGGAGTCTCCAGAGGCTGGTTTTAGAAAGTAAGAGACGTCTCCTGTTTCAACAGCCAATAAAGAAGTCAGCTGGTGGAGTCTCCAGAGGCTGGTTTTAGAACGTAAGAGACGACTCCTGTTTCAACAGCCAATAGAGAAGTCAGCTGGTGGAGTCTCCAGAGGCTGGTTTTAGAAAGTAAGAGACGTCTCCTGTTTCAACAGCCAATAGAGAAGTCAGCTGTTCGAGTCTCCAGAGGCTGGTTTTAGAACGTAAGAGACGTCTCCTATTTCAACAGCCAATAAAGAAGTCAGCTGGTGGAGTCTCCAGAGGCTGGTTTTAGACCGTAAGAGACGTCTCCTGTTTCAACAGCCAATAGAGAAGTCAGCTTGTCGTGTCTCCAGAGGCTGGTTTTAGAACGTAAGAGACGTCTCCTGTTTCAACAGCCAGAGAAGTCAGCTGGTCGAGTCTCCAGAGGCTGGTTTTAGAAAGTAAGAGACGTCTCCTGTTTCAACAGCCAATAGAGAAGTCAGCTGTTCGAGTCTCCAGAGGCTGGTTTTACAACGTAAGAGACGTCTCCTGTTTCAACAGCCAATAGAAAAGTCAGCTGGTGGAGTCTCCAGAGGCTGGTTTTAGAAAGTAAGAGACGTCCCCTGTTTCAACAGCCAATAGAGAAGTCAGCTGTTCGAGTCTCCAGAGGCTGGTTTTAAAACGTAAGAGACGTCTCCTCTTTCAACAGCCAATAGAAAAGTCAGCTGGTGGAGTCTCCAGAGGCTGGTTTTAGAATGTAAGAGACATCTCCTGTTTCAACAGCCAATAGAAAAGTCAGCTTGTGGAGTCTCCAGAGACTGGTTCTACAACATAAGAGACGTCTCCTGTTTCAACAGCCAATAGAGAAGTCAGCTGGTGGAGTCTCCAGAGGCTGGTTTTAGAAAGTAAGAGACGTCTCCTGTTTCAACAGCCAATAGAAAAGTCAGCTGGTGGAGTCTCCAGAGGCTGGTTTTAAAACGTAAGAGACGTCTCCTATTTCAACAGCCAATAGAGAAGTCATCTTGTAGAGTCAGCTACAATAAAATTATCCATAATTTTATTTCTATTACAAACTGTTAACAGAGGCTCAACGTGCGCCCGCCAGCACGTACGGTGGAGCGAGCTAGAGAGAGACTGAAGAGAGGGAGCGCGTCGGACAAAGCCGTGAATCAGAGAAATAAAATGCGTTTTCGCCGATCCATCACTAGAAAAACCGTAAGCAAGCATCTCGCGATCACTAACGTTATCCACATTCATATTTAGACGCAACAAATGTTATATCCAGCTACAAAAAGCCTGGAAGTCGGAAGTTAGGACGGAAGTACGAAGAGTTGATGCTATGGAGATGATACACCGTAGCGTCTCGTCTCGTTAGTGTGAACTGGCAGCTGTCAGAACGCTGCAGACAAACCCGATGCAAGAAGATGCAATGTTCAACTAGTCTCATTGGGAATCTTTGCTCTGAGCTGGGCTTTAGACCTATATGTTTTTATAGTGCATGTTGCTGGTTAAAGATACACTTACTGACTACAGAACCCCCCAAATCTTTAAATATGCTATCAGCTCTGAGCTGAGAGGACATTTTGGGATTCGGTGAGCTGTAACACGATCAGAGAGTGAATCTTTAAATAACCAGATTTGACTCCAGAATGCAAATGCTTTACAGAAGCATGACGTGTAAAAGATAAATGACTGTAAATGTAAAAAGGCTGCATGCATGCATTTTTACACGAGGTTTCTGCATTAAACAGTTTGTTTAATGCAGAAAAAGATTTCAACAAATCACTGAGCATGATGTTGATACGCTGATGTGATATTAGGATTAGTTTTTTTTTTATATAGCTCTGTTCTCGAGGGTTCGACCGATGGATGGTTCCATAATGGCCTTTTTATGGAAGTCTATGACTGCCGATAATCAAATTAAATCATATGTTTACAGGATGTTTGATAAATCAAAAAATTCCAATTAAAGGTACACTGTGTCGTGTTTTAAGTATTTGATTAGGTAATTTCAATGTCTTCATTCATAAATATGTCCTCGTTGGTGTGAAAGGACCTCTGCCAATGATCTGACTTATCCTCGTAAGCGAAGAATTTCTTATCTGTATTGACATTGGACGGGCAAGTCCAAGGAGGGAGGGACATAGAGCACTAGCCTACATACCTGCAAACTAGTCGCTTTTTGGCGGAAATTGCCGTTTTGAGTAGGAAAATGTCATCCACATGAATCATGTAGGTCCGAAGAGTTTTTATTTTGGGGGCGAGAACTGGTGCTAATACGGCACCGGTGCCTTAACGACCGTTATCTACCGGACCGAATAGCAACAAGGATTTTGGTGCCACCGAAATGCCTGCACTTCTCTCTGATGCTCCGAAAACGGACGTTAGAGGCAACCTAAACATCACCCCATGTCACGCTAGTTAACACTACACCTGGTAGCAGGTAACGTTAGCCTACCGTTAGCTATAGCAGCTGGAGTAAACACGGTTAAAATGCTGACAGCTAAACGGTGTGAAAGTGCGTCTGTATTTCACTGGAGAGGAACGTATGACAGTGTGCAGCTGCTGAAAAACAACACAGATGGTGCGTTCACTTGAAACTCGCCTCGGTAGCCTGGTGCTGCATTCAAAGTTATTGTAAAATACCTTTTTCCCATCCAGTGGTTGTTTTTGTCGTTTAACAGGAATTCAATGGTGAAATAAGTTATTGTTATTACATTTTTAATTAATCATTTCATTTTGACCCTGTGGCCTTAGCAATAAACAAGCCGTTCTTTAATGTCGCCGACTGTCATTTTGTGCTCCTTTTAAAAAATAAAATAAATATATATATATATATATATATATATATATATTTATATCATTTTAGCACCGGGAAAATTTATAAATTATATATTCTTATATAATATACATTTATTTTCTTCTCGGGGTGTATCAAATGTGTCCCCTTTTTCAGCCCTTCAGAGTTTGCAGGTGGGAGCCTACCTGTCTCGCTAATCCACAACGCGTTTTCGTTCAGAGCCGGCGCCACGTGACTGAGACCAGCTGAGACGGAGCAGGACATCAGTGAGAGGAGCTCGTCACTGCCCTTTAGTTCATAATGGAGGATCAGACTCATGCCGAGCCACGGGAGAAGGAATCCTCCTCGCCAAAAAAGCAAAAATTGGACATGTTGTCGTAGCTTCTTGGTACATAACGGCTACCGTAGCTGCAACACGCATTTGATAAAGCGAGGCGCTAGAGAGCACTATTCGTTTGAATGCTGAACACAATTTCACCACGAGACGGGAGACATTCCTACACAGTGTACCTTTTAATTTACATTTT